>JAJJWX010002305.1:0-195136 GCA_023529315.1 Papaver bracteatum
ACACCTATGTCATCCTATACCTAAGTACCCTTACTACACCACTTAACTACTACTTTAAGTTTAGATTATGGTATGTGAGTTAACAAGCTCCCTCGAATTTTCAGCTAGCGACCCTCACCAAGTTATTTACAAGCATGTCACAGAAGATTACGCTATTATAATGTATTCTTCTACACTCGCCAAGAAAATTCTAGGAATGTATTCCTATGAATATTTTTCCGAAGCTAATTTGAAATTGGTCTCAGCGAGTGTGGTTTTTACAGCCAACTGAAAAATCTACTCATGAGAGAAATTTTGAAGATTTTCTGCATTATTGGTTCCAAATTTACTAGGCTAGGCAGTAGGATGTATGGCAATCTTATCAATCTCAACTGCGGATTACCATAATAACAGAACTATTAGCACTAACATTTACTGACACAAGAAGATCACAACCACCATTTTCAGCTTTTGTACTTATGTTATATGGCCTACAACAGGTGAAAGTATTGCTAAAGCTTTTATGTTTTGTGGAATATATTCAACTTGAAGCTCTGGGGTAGTTTAGGCATTTTAAGTTTAACATAGGCAACTACCGCACGCCAAGAAAGGAAAGGGATGGAGAAAGACTTGGATGGGATTAGGTTGGTTCAACCGAAAGTTCTAAAAAATGAAGACTTTCTTACTAACGCTCAAAGTCAGATTATTATGCCTTGCTGATGTAACCTCTGCAGATTTTTTTATATTCTTTTTTGAGTTTAATAAGGCCCCTTGTTTTTCACATTCCAAGGATTTGCAAGGCCATTGCAATTATTAAACCTCGAGGCTAAACCCCAAAAACCAGAACTGATGTTATAGTATTAAAAAGTTAAATCAGTCGATATTGAATCAACAATTTTTCATCACCTGAAGTATACTATGTGGGAAAGAAATCAAAGAACCACCGAAGAATTTCAGGGAACTATTCACAGGTTTTTCCTATGCGGAGGATGTTACGGCTAATCTTTTTATGAGCTTAACATGGGCTTTTATGTTTATTGCGATTTGCGAAGCCCATTATGAAGACGATACTGAGTACTGATAATAAGGATCAAGTAGAAGGTATGTACTAATAAGACATTAACAAAGATTAGAGGGATATACCAGAATAACATGTTGGGATCCCTCTTGCAGTGTTGTATCCGCATGATCCACCAGACCTTTTGCAATTTTCACACGCGTCGATGGAGTTCACATACATAGAGGAGCGATAAGACGCACTGAAACCCTGCTTTATGACTGCAGGGACTCTTTCCGTGGTAAGATCTCTTAATGCTGCACTCATAACTGGTACGCTTACCCCGGAAGTACATGATAAAAAAAACTGAGTAGGAATATCAATGTACCAATAAGAATCGATTGAACGTCTACTGCTTGCACCAGTATTATTGTTTATTTGACAATTAAACTTATGCTGATCCAAATTGTTGATACCAGAACAGCCGAAGTGAAGAATCAGCAAATCAACATCAGGAGCCCGATTGAATACCGCGTCAGAATCAAAATTTACAGTTGGATACTTAGCTGGGCAAGCATCATCATCATCCATGAAATCCTTACTTGTAATATTCATAACTTGTCCTTCTGGATTGATATGGAAGACATGATATGATTCTTGTGAAATTTTTATTTCTGCTATATCCCCACCATAACAATCCAGCTTGTATTCGGGAAGCCCACAGTATTCAGGCCGGTCTTTGCCATCATCGGTGTTATGATGCTCTCCCCAAAATGGATAGCCTACATCCACAAGATTTCCACAAACGAAATTGTCTTTACATTTCTCGTACCCTTCCCGGTTATTTTCCTGAGAAATACAAACATAAGTGTGAAACATTAAGACGGACAAGATGATAAGAACGGGCTTGAGGAACAAAAGGGAATCAATTGAACCATGATGAATATGATGATGGGGAATCATATTAGAGACAGAGAGAACGAAAGAAAAGCGAGGGAGCTAATTGAAACTAAGTATGTTAAATTGAAGTAATTAATGAGATGTTGAAGTAGTCTTGCGAAAGAAATTTGTTCTTCCAAGAAACGTTTTTTTGTAATTTAAATGACATTCATGAAGTTCAAAGGCGGCCGGTTTGATTAGTCATGTACAAAGAAGGAGACTGGAAACTAGGGAGGAAAATAGTTTTATGTATGCTATTGACCAATAAAATCTCAAAACAGTGCTACTTTTATTTTTATTTTTATAATTAAGCAAATAGAAGCATTGGATTAAAACTAAGTCTTAAGGTGTGCTAGTCTAGCACTTAGATTAGCAATCCAGGTCAGCCATCAAAATCACCTAAGTCTTATGGAGGTGCTAGTCTAGCATGCTAGTTGCTGAAACAAAACAACGCCTTGAGCTGAACCGTCCCGCGCAACTACCTTTCACGGAACAATCCTGCGCTGGACCAGTCTACAGAGTCAATGCGCATAATCATTCCGCGCTTGAAGTTGATTTTATTAGTTGAGAGAGCAGCTTGTATAATGTTAAGGACGACTCTATGTTGAATAATTAATTTCATCTTTTTGTACGACTAGAGAGAGACATAAAACGGCAGACAACAGTTGATGAAATCACGGAAAGTGAATGAATTTAATTGTGAGAAGAGTATAGATAGTAAGCACAGAGAGGGTCTATTGAGAGGATATTAGTATAAGTATTAGTCTAGTGAGAAGATAAAGGACATAATTTAATTTATTTACTCAACTGTGATGCATATGAGAGCTAGAGAGGGTTTAGTTGGTCTAGTGAGAGGTGTGAATTGTGTGAAGTGACTGATGAGTGAGAGGATATAATTTAATTTATTTTGTGGCGTGTTTCCATTCCGCGCTGGATTTTTGCACTGAATCATTCCGTGAAAAGTTACTTTTCCTAGTGCTGAATCATTCTGCGTACCAATCTAGCATGCTAGTTCACATGCTAACAACTGCTAGAAAGAGAACTAGCGTTAAATTTTTTGCTACATTTTTTTTTGGAATTGCAACATTTATGTGCTAATATAGCCCATAAGACTTAGCTAAGACATAATGGAGTTTTTCCCCACTAATGTAAGGCACAGGAGCTGCAGTATCGTTTGTTAGATAAGTCGTCCAAGGAGTGGAAACTTGTTGGAAAATCCATCCAACAAAATCTAACCGAGATGTGTTTGTCAGATGTTATTACTTCCTAGTCTCATATCTTCCACCTGGTTAGGTTAATGACTTTGGGACAAAAAAAATGATCGGTCAAACAGTCAAAGATTCCTTTTTATTTGCTTTCATTCATAGAGTCGAGGCCGAGTTAATTCAAAGCCTATCATGGATTATCTTTTTCTCCCTGGAAATATTAACATTATAGAGAAATCAATGAAGTAAATGTTAAGGACGGCTGAACATTATAGAGAAATCAATGAAGTAAATGTTAGGGACGGTTGAACAAGATACAGTCTAATTCAAAACCCACATAACATATACTCCCTCCGTTCCGTTTTACTTAATGTTTTAGGGTTTTTTTTGTGTTCCAAATTAGACGAGAGTTTAAGTATTTTCCCCTAATTCTCACAGATTTGTCCTTGCTTTGGAATCATACCATACTATTAATTCTCATCGTAATTAGCAGATACATAATTAATCTAATATTTAAATCTATTCTAGGGAGGATATACATTCTTGAACAAAATATTTGGTTTATCCCAAGTAAATTACATTGGGATTGGTAATTTATATTAAATCTAGGAACTAAAAATTAGGAGTTTTAAATTTTTAAGAAACTATTAATATGGGTAGATTTGGAAAAAAAAAATTAATCTCTATGTTGTTTCTTAATCTGTGTGAAAAACTCTATAACGTCAAGTAAAACGGAACGGAGGGAGTATATACAAGTAATTTAGCTTTTTAATTGTAAAGTTTAACTAGGTATCACCGGGGCCTTACGACCCTGGCTCAACCTTCCATGATAGCCTCAGTTTACATACATTAAAAAAGGCTACATCTTAGTTAATATATCCAAATACTTTAAAAGATAAGTAAGCAATTTAGTTACTCAGTCACCTTTTGGCTCTTTTGCTCCCATATTTCATTCTTTTCCCAGATTTACCTTATTTTCTTTTCTTAATATAAGGGTTTTTCCATTTACCATTACCGGCGTCTCCAGAGAAGCAAATCAAGCAGCAGATGGTTTAGCTAACCGAGCAGCGGATGATTGCTCCATAGGGAGACTCACGTCAGCAGTATGGGAACATACAATTCCCCAATCTATCAATTCTATTGTAATAGCACACTTTATGCCTGGGACCACCAATAAAAGTACGGTAACACGTGCGGCCTACCTCCATCGTCGAGATTTAGCCCAGATTCCGCCAAGTCCTTTACATTTTTGTAAGAATCTGCTCGCAATTTATCTTGATTTTTCATAAGATAATACAGAAGGTTATGTTCAGTTGATGCCCAAGCACCAAGTACTCTTGGAACAGTCTTTTACTCTTAGAATGGTAAAATATTCTCCTGAACGCTTAAATAGACGGAAAAAAGTAAAATTATTTTCAATTAAGCGGTTCATAATATGTTTTCCTTTGTCCGGATCTAGTTGTTTCATATTAGGATGCCAATTCATCTCGTCGTATGAAGTGTCCTCCCATCTTATAAAATTATTTATATGAACGATATAATATGTTCGTAATGGCACCGACATGAATTAATGAGTTGTTATGTTCTGAGGAAACGTGTTGGGTTGAAAAAGTTAGGAATCAAATTTGTGGTTGCAAGCTAGGAAATAAGCAAGGTACTCAAAGATTAATGAAATCTTGCATTGTCGTCCAAGTTTTATAACATTGTCATCTTTTACAGAATCCACAATAATGGTTTGATAAGAACTTTTACACATCCATAGAACAAAATCCTCCCATAAGAAAAAAATACTCACCCTATTATCTAACAATGCCCCATCTTTTACAGAATCCACCATAATGGTTTGATAAGAACTTTTACACACTTTCATGGTTATTTAGCGATCATCATAACTGTCTCCACATTATTGTGTATGCTGGAACATCTGGTGATACATATGTAAGTTATTTTTCCTGCTTCAACTCATGCTTTTCTCCCCGTACACCACCTATTACAGGATGAAAATCTCTTTCAGCCCTTGATAACATAAATAACTGAGCATGTTTCTCAAATTGGGTAGGTACGACAGACCATAAACTAAATATATCAATAACAACAGTGAACTGATAAGGGAGAAAATAATATTTAAATATCTAATATCAAGTGGAAATCAATATGAACAACAAAAAGAGACGAAATAAAATCTGGGGCATCACTAAGTCAGCTGACACAGAGAGATACTTCAGCAGGAATCAAATATTTGATGTTGCAGTTGCAATTACAGATTAAAGTGAAAAGAAAGGTGTAGTGATGAAAATGGGTGGTGGTGGTGGCAGTAGTGCGTCTCATCGAGTTTACACACGGCCGCACCAAAATGAACAGACCATAATTTCGTACTTGTTTGGGGCTTTGTCAAGTGGCTGGGCTACAAAAACCGAAACCAATAGGCTGAAGATGGATGCATGCATGTAGTTGAGACTTGATATTAATAAAGTGGTGTCACATGATTGCATGGGGAAGTGGATGGGGATGTAACACAATCACATTACAAAATAATAATAATAAATAAAATAATTGGAACCAAATCATAGGTAAGATGAACGATAAAATCACGACAACCCAATTTTAATTATACATGATAATATTCACAAATATACTAACCTCTACTGTCTTCTGATTCAATGTTGTAAAATGAAAGTGGGTTCTCCTACCAAAAGTTCTTGAAAGGAACTAACTTCCAGCTTTCATTAATTGCTTGTTTTTGCATTCAACTTCTAATGAGAAGTTAATTGCGTTCAAAACAACAAGAAAGAGTTCCTACACAATGCAAATTATAAAATAGGTAAAACTTAAAATGTTAACAAATTCAAAAAAAGTTTGATGAAAATATAATTAAAGTATCATGTTGTTTCTTCTTCCGACAGTTGCAGATTCTTACTTTCATAGTTTGATGAGGTCCCTTGGCTACAATAAGAAATAAAACAAAATAAGATGATAGTATGAAATTAATGATCATAATAATTTGAATGAAGAGTTTTGTAAAGATAGTGAGTAATATGTTGATATAGTCCGAGATTGTCGAAATTCACATCAAAATCCAAAGCAAGCTAAAGTGAAGTATGCTAAAGGTGAGAGGGAGGAAATTTTGTTCCCCTGAGAAAGAGGGTTGAAGCTAGAGTTTACGTAATTGAAGTAACAATAGATGACATATATAATGCTACACCTATCGCATCAGAAGACATTAGAAGGTACAGTTTTATAACTCAAGTTGGCCTTTAGTCAGTAAAATAAAATAAAATAACCCTGGTTCAAGGTCTTTCTATTCACAGAGATTCAGTAGGTCAAGCACAAGTGGCCTATAAGCTCATTACAAAATGAGTTTTAAATTCATAGCTGCGATTTACAATAATCTTAGAACAATTAATAAGAGGGCATATGGAGATCTGAGTTGTCTATCTATGAGCTTATTGTTGGCAAGGGCTAGCTATCTGAAGCTCTAAGTCATCTTTCCACCAATGTGCTAACCAATGAGCCTATAGATCTTAGGATTGACATTATAAAAGCTTCTCGATGTTTCACCTGGGTCTATAGATCGCATTTTCTTCCCTAAAGATTTACTACTACTTGGTCCTATTTCATTTCAGGATCGACAAAACAATAAATGTATCACTATTTTTTGGCGCATATAAATTAATAACCTGTTTCATAAGTTAAGCGTAAACTTTCCCATTTTTAAAATCCTACACATTCATTTTAATTCTCCCCAATTAACGGTAGCATCGATTTGAATCTTTTCCGAACAAACCCGGCTTTCTCTCCAATATTTCTCATACCCTAAGAAAAATAAACTGATAATGGATTAAACAACGCCGTCACAACAAAAATAACTTATATTGTTAATGCTTTACCCACTTAAAGTGCAAGATCAACTCCTACCAATGCTAGCAATGCATGCATTACAACTTTCAAATCTATCCAGGTACATTTAAACCTTTTAAAGATCCATTAAATGTACAGATATTTGGGACATTCAGTTGGTGCTGCAGATATATCCCATCCGTGGAATGCGTGTTAGATATGTTAGTACAACCTAGATAGCTACACATTTTCACTTAAGACAATGGTTCAGAATAGAGATTACCGTGCGTTAATTGTTAATCCAACATACTTACATAAACTTTTCTCACTCAACTAACAATATAGGAAATGTTCATCAAATCCAAGATGCATAGTTGTTGCATAGTATTAGGAAGACTAAGACACTGACAGTACCAAAAAAAAAAAAAGAAAAAAGAAAAAAAATCTAAATCACTTCATATTGCTCCCCTTGGTCGCCGTAGAAATAATTACTTCACCCTTTCTAGTGACACTGGAATATTTTCAGGCAAGTCAGTTTTCAAGATTCTAAATTAGGTACCCACACCGTTAGGGGGTATATATATGGAAAATAATTAAATCGATTGAGCATACCTTAGATATATGGATCTGCAAGATATAGGTCTCCAATATAATCTTCTCAAGACATCCGAAAACAAATAAAAAACAAAGTTAGAGAATTCATGTTATCCAAAGACCAAAGTTATAAATGAGAGAACCCCAACCAAGAACATAAATCACAGTAATAAGTATATAATCACCATGACAATCCATAGTAGCCAAGGGCGAAGCATGATGGTAGAATACAAACCATTGTAATCAGTATAATTCCTGCAAAGTAAGGCAGTTGAGGCGTACAATATCAGAGTAACAGGACAAAGTAAAAATTCAAATCAGCATACCTCTCGTGCTTTGTGGTTGAGTAGAACCCTCAAAAACTAAACAATTTGTGATGCTCATATGGTCTAACGGGAATTGGGTTAATAGTCATATACCTAATTACTCATACCACTACCGAAGTAGAAACTAGATATATAAAGACTAATCCAATTCAGTTAGTAGCAATAGTCTTGCCAGAGACTCAACTTATAGCTGTCTATCCTTCTTATATCATCTATAAATGAGTACAAATCCGACACCCAGAGCAAAAATCACAATGCACTAAAGACGACATTACATAAGAAACACCATTACAATTAAATGAAATGGGGAAAGCAATTTATATATCTGAATCCAAATAATGACGTAGGGACCAAAATTATATGTCACATAGATTAATCTACTCAATTCCTATCAACATTGGCTCAACAAAAAAATAGACGAAGGTGGAGTCATATTATGGCACATAGAATGGAAAGAGGGTCCGTAGCAAGGAAAGTGAAACAAATTGTTGAACAACAAATGATAGGTAAACAATTATCAACAATTGTTAACAAAACAACTGAAATCTAGATTCATAAAATGGAGACGCAAAAATTACTGGACTTCAAACCTAAAACTACATAAAGCGGAATTGATAAAAATTTAATTACACAACAGTGGATTTTTTTATTGATAAAAATTTAATTTCTAACAAAGTTTTTTTTTTTAGTTTTACCCAAACCAAAAATAAGGAAATATTAGGTCTGTAAACACATTAAGTGCAGTCAGTCCCCTGGGTTCATGGTAAACTGCCTATCATCGCAGGAAAGGCAACAGCCGTTTTAGCTTTCTTCAAAATAAACCACACTTACTTTTAACAATAACATAAACTAAACTAAATCAACCTTCAAACATTAAAATGGTGAAGAGCAAAGTAGTAAAATTCCTCCTTCAACATATAGTAATAATTTATAGAAGTTTTTAACTTTGATTCAGTGGGAACTTTCAAAGTGTATCTATTGAACCGGTTTATGAATATCATGGTTATATGACAAATTCAGATCAGCATGAATATTATTTACTGAATCAACGACCATAGACAATCTCGTTCATCACTCGCCCTATATTCTGTTGAATCACACACCACACGTAACATTACCGAACTTTGCTCGCCATCGTCTTGGAAAACACCATCTGGATGATATCGACCACGGGATCGACCTTCTGGAAAAATCCAAGCCTTTGAATGACTTTTTGATCTTAAAGTCAAACACCATTACTTTTTATAAATCTCCTCAAAATGGATCTTATAGTTGGTCGAATTTTCATCAATGACTAACAGTAATATATCAAAAGCATTTGCAAGATAAAACAATCAAGAAAATGAACTAAAAGAGATAAGCAAATTATCGAAACAATGGAACCCAGAGTTACAGAGTTTTGACTCTAAAGAATGATCATCTGTACCTGAATAAGAGCTGCAACTCTGGATTTAGCCAACAAAATCTCATAGTTCAGATTTTTCCTAGAGCATCGGTAGATGCAACCGCCTTTGACGGCTTTCCTAGTGAATAAATTCTTAGACCTAAACTTGTTGACTTCAACACCTTCATTTTTCTTTCAGATCTTAAAAAAACTTGTGCATATGGAATTTTACTTACAGGTATGCCAGCCAAAGACTGTTCTCCGTCCCGCCTGCGAGTCTATAAATTTTTTTAATCGAGCTTCCATAATTCTAAATCAGGTAAAGAACACAAGGATAAGCAATTCATCATCATCAACATTATTAGAAGTAATAACAACAATATTAACAATTGGTTTTCAAGGATTCTTGTGTTTAGATTTCAATGGTAGTCCATATTAAAGTTGCAGAATAAACATTTGTTCTTTGACCTTCCAAATTTAGATTAAGTCGTTCCTTTGCCCTTTTCTTATGTATAAGACACTACATTGTTAGCAACCTAAGAAGGCATGTTGGGTTCTGTTTGACTGTTCTATTGTTTCCGTGCAATGAAAATGCATATGGTATTTAAGGTGCTGCAAGATTGAGAGACTTTTTTTTTTAGTTTGTTGAATAACTTTCTCTCTCAATGCAGTGGGCAGTGGGATCTAGAAATTCCAGATGGTGTGGGATATAATTAACTTTTCTCTGAAAACCAAACCTAAGTCTAATCAATCTTCCTACGATTTTACATGGGAAAGAGCCATATAGAACTACATTTCTAAATTAAAACCCAATCTGAATTTGGGTACACCAAATTAAAACCCAATTTAATTTCTTAAAAAATACGGGGTTTCCACATGTTTACCTTGTTCTCCCCTTCTTCTGCAATGCATCGTCTTTGAAATTAAACTTTTCCTCCTAAATCAACGTTGTAATTCCACATCAAACACATAAAGAAAACACAAATCAGCATATATCAATCAAGAAGAGAAGAGAAAAAGAAAACCAGATTCAAAATTTCTAGGGTTACCTTCTTCTTCCTCTCATCTACATCGTCCTTTTTGAAAAAAACAAACATAAATCGCAGAATCAGATTAGTAAACCAATCGGGCCACATCGATCAAAACTATACAGATCTTAAATTTCTAGGGTTTCAGCGTGTGTATCTTCTTATTCATTACCTCTGCATCGTCCTTTCGATTAAACCTTTCCTTTTGGGATTTTAACGATACAGTAGATCAACTGCAGGATCTAAAACCTTAGAAACAAAAACAGATTCTCAGAGTTCTAGAGTTTCTGCGCGAGAGAGGAGAAGAAAGAAGTTTTATGAGAAACAACCAAGCATCACTCTCCCCATATTTCAGGGACCCACCCCTATCCCGTCTCATTACTGCGAATTTCCTAGACGTCCACTCTAAAATCTCCATCCGGACGTTTTCGGCCGCATGATGACCCTCCCGGATCAATCCTGACCGTTCTATGACTCTTAGATCTCAAAGTCAAAGTGCATGTCTTTTTATAACATAGATTATATGAAAATTCCGACCTAATAGACGACCATATTTATATCAAATAGAAACTTCCGTTTATTCTTAGTTGAATGGGCTTTTTAGTTTTAGGTAAAACATGCGTTCTTAAAAGCGCCCATAGTGTAAATATGGACAAGTTGTACAAAAATGGTATATTTAGCAAAGGAATGTAACAATTCAACGGGGTTTACAACAACAAATGCATCTCGGAGAAGTTTAAAACTATCCAAGGTGATTAAAACATCACAAATTTTTAAACAGTATGATGCGTTACTAGAAACCAAAAACAGTAAATTAGGGTAATTGAGCAAAGATAAACAATTAAAACTCTAAATTGAAACAATAAGAACGCAAATAAACTGAGTTTTAGGTTAAACCTAACTCTCTGATATAATCATAAGATTATAAAACGTATGAAAATTATAATAAAAGTATGTCTTCTTTAGAAGACCTAACAACCTATTTATACTAGGATGAGAAACCGAAGTAAGGAAATCAATGACTAGGACGGAAAATCCCTTTCTTAAAAGATAATCTAGAAAATGTATTCCTAAATAGGAAAACTCTAAAATGACATATTATGCCCCTGCATCAACCACCCCGGTTAAAAATAAGCTCGGCTCCGAAGAGAACGTTGCGACGATTTCAGCATATATCTGTAGGTACGTCGGTTCAGCTCCTCTTATGTTATCCATGTACTGCTCTTAGCAGTCTTTCCAAGCGAATTAACCAGGAACTGTAGATACAGATTTCCACGTCGGGATCTAGTTTCCTTCACATAGAGTACTTCTTGAATCACATAAGGTGGTTCGTTAGCCATATTCCTTTGCACCGGTTGTTGATCACCTGGAATATCACTAACATCATCCCCATCGAACCCACATAAGTCGTACAAATCATAAACATTGAAAAAGGGACTGATCTGTTAGTCATTGGGCAACTCGATAACATAAGCATTGGAATCGATCTTCTTAACTATCTTATATAGACCCAGCTTTCTTGACGCACATTTATAATATTTTCCCTGTGGGAATATCTCTTTTCGCATAAACACCATAACCATTTCATCTTCCTGAAATTCTTTAAGTTTGGGACTAGCATTGGCAGTATTAATATATTGTTGATTACTTTTGGAAATAGAAGCTCGCACTTATTGATGTATACTCTTTATATGATCTGCATGAGACTCTCCTCTACTGCTAATTTACGCATCCAATGAAAGTAGTATAAGGTCAATAACATGTTGTGGATGGTATCCATATGCAGCTTCGGTGTTCGTATAGTCGTACGACTAATCGAAATATTGTATGCAAATTCAGCTGGGGATAAAATCTGGTCCCAACGTAAATTCTTAGTAAATTTCCTAGACTCTGGTTCACTACTTCCGTATGATCGTAAGTTTTTGGATGGACAGTTGTATAATAACGTAACTCAGTTCCGAACTTCTTGCACAAAGTCTTCCAAAAAAGTGCCATAAAACTTCACATCTCAATAAGACACAATAGAAGATGGAACTCCATGTAAACGCACCACCTCGTTGAAAAAAGGGAAGCAATATGGAAAGCATCATCGATCTTAGAACAAGGAATAAAGTGAGCCATCTTGAAAAATATATCCACCACAACAAAGATTGAGTCATCTTTGTCTAGTTGTTTTTGCTTATCCTAGCACAAAATCTCCCATGGAGAGTGTGTAACTGGCAACGGAGTATGCAACCGAGTATTTGGTAATTGACCTTTCGCAAATTGGCACAATCGACATCTCTTGAGAAACCTATCAACATCCTTGTCCATAGAAGGCCATTAGTATCGACTCTTTATAGCCTTTAAAGTCTTGTCTAGTCCCAATTCCCAGCTAAGCCTCTACCATGAAGCTCTCGGATAATATTCTCCCTTAACGAGCCAACATGAATGCATAAACGATTACCATAAAAGAGATAACCATCATGAAAAAAAAATGGCATACTCGACGTTGTTGATAACTGACTACATGAGTTTTCATTGACGTTGTTGTGCTACTGGACCAAAGTAGGGTTCAAAACCGACTACATGGGTTTGCATTGACATTACCAACACATATCAATGACTAAGAGCATCATCTACCTTGTTCGTTGCTCCAGATTTATGCTTTAGAGAGAACGTAAACTCTTTAAGATGATCAATCCACTTTGCATGTCGAGGCATTAGTTTCTTTTGAGATTGTAGGTAGCGCAAATCTTTGTGATCCAAGTAAACCAAAAAATACTTGACTTTGACCTTTGGTCGTTAGTTTGACTGTTAATTGAACCTAGACTTGACCTGACCTTGGACGTTGAATGTTAGTTGACCCTTGACCGTTAGTGACTGTTAGTTGACTTTGGTGGACTTGGGCTTAGGGAAGTATTCTTAATTAGATGATTTGGACCTTTTTTGGTCCGAAATAGCATTTGGTTCCTTCTACAAAGTTTTAGATACTCATTTGACCTAGCTAGTGGATTATAGAATCAACCTAATTGAATTAGTAAACCTTAGCTATGTTAAAGATAGAGGATGAAAAGGTGTAAAATCATAATTGGGCTTATAACCATTAGATAGACTTATATGATTCTTGTGTAAGCCATTTTGGATAGATTCTTATAGTGCTTGTATGATTAACAGTTATACTTTATTAACAATGATCGATTCAAAGGATGAACCAGTGGATCGTGATCTCGAGGTAGGCGTGGCTTGTGATCAAAAGAGGTGGGAATACATTTGACTCTTTTGTAATCATTGTTATTTCTTTTACAAAAGTTTATGCTTAACAAACTCATGCATTGTCTAGTTGTGCACTCCATGCTTTGTATAAATTGCATCATGATAAATCTGTTGATTCTGTGTATCTTTCCACGATTTGTAAAGGACTTGTAATGTTTTGTTTGTCAATATTAATTGTTATGAGAAATGAGAATTTCCACGTATAGTATATAGGATACGCTCTTTCACATTTATACCTACATGAATTCATCTTTTATGTTTAGAGTGGGTCATCATGGTCTTGGTAATATCAATAGCTAATGAGTGTGGTTAGCATGAATATTATACATTGTTTGAAGAAGGAGTTTGTCCATTTACATGTTTGTTTATTTCAGTGACTTGGTCACTTATTAATATTTGGGAATAACATTATTGTTTTCCAAATCTTGCCATGATTACTTGAAAGTTAAATGTTATTCCCACCCCTTTTAGGGATGATGTGCTCACCCATTCCCACTTTCAGTTTCAGAGACAGATCAGAGTTGCGAAGCAAAAGCTTCAAGGGTTGATTTCGTTAGTTGGTTAACTTCTGCTATGTTTATTACGTTAGATATTTTATTTGTAAACCAAATGACTATTGTATATGTATCATTTGAGAGGAATCCTTGTATATATATTTCTGAGAGGGGCTAGTTCTGGGTTAAGTTTTTGTAGTAGATTTCTAAATTGAATGTTTAAGTAAATGATTTAGATTCTTAGTGCTTCTTTATTTAGTTAATCTCTTGGATTAGTCGGCTGAAAGCTTAGGGGGAGCTACAATGAACTCCTGTAATTATAGATCAAACAACATCAATAGTAATCTCTTGTTGGTTTTTGATATAACAATTGGCTCAGAAATAGAAGAACTCCATAGAAGCCAAATATTGGCTTTATAACCTCTGTTGTATTATGAATTAACTTACAACTCATTCCTAGTAAGCTTAATTTTTGAATAGTATCTGATTTCACATGTATTTTAGGCTCTACTAACCAAACTAAAGAAGGACAGAAAGTATAAACTAAATTTCTTACTTTATCAGTGGGTTTTGATCTTCTTAAGCCTCTGATATTCCAGTATATGACTTTCATTGAGAAGAAGATTGTTGAGAAGCTTTAGAACTTCTCTTCCCTTGTTTTTTCTTACTACCAATAACTCCAAAAAATTCTTTAACTTTTTATTCATTAACTGCACTGGAATCTGCTTGTTTCCTAGTGATAACATTTGTCTTTACAACTCTTAATGCATGCTTATAATAGAAATTGGTGCTTGTTTCCTAGTGATAACATTAAC
This sequence comes from Papaver bracteatum, assembly GCA_023529315.1. NCBI lineage: Eukaryota > Viridiplantae > Streptophyta > Magnoliopsida > Ranunculales > Papaveraceae > Papaver > Papaver bracteatum. The sequence continues at coordinate 14,854 of JAJJWX010002305.1, forward strand.
TGTTGATCTACTGGAAGGATAATAGAAATTGGTGGTTGTAATTTAACCACATTAGTGATACTTGGATCACTGGTACACATATTGATTAGTTTATCAATTGGTAGCTATGGAAAATCATTATGAGCAAGATTAAGTTAACCTTCAACACTTCCCATCTGAGGAACTGAAGTGCTACATGAAGCTATATCCAAATTTTTATCCACACTAAAAGGAATAAAATCCTCAGTATCCATATCCTGTAAACTATGGAATTTTCCAGAAGAAGTATTAAGTCTTGGTAAAGAGCTCCCACTCAGTTGTATTGAAGGATTTATAGTATCCACCATTACATCTTTAACATCATGATTCTCAGCGTTCAAATTCTTTTTTGTTGGTGATTGACAAATATCAAAGCCTATAGTATTCTGATTCTTCTTTGTCTTAACTCTCCATACATTTTTAGCAGCAGGAACATGTGAAGGAACTTCTTGAACAATCCTTTTCGCTTTGTCCTACATTCTGCTACAATGTGTCCAACAACCTTGCACTGTGAACAAAATTTAGGAATATTTGGGAAATTAATTTGTTGTTCAAAACTCCCATACTTAGAGTTGACAATCACTTGAGAAAGAATAGGGTTTGCTAAATGTTGGTGCAAAATCGATTACTCAAACGATCTTCGATATGCGGGAAAGTTGATCGATCTTCAGCCGTAGGTGTTGAATTTCCAAGAATTGATCAAAGAAGGGGGGTACCTGCAAAAACACTCCGATGCTAAAATCAGTGGATGTTATATGCAAGTAGTTATTGTGAAGTAAATTGTATTGCGTACCTTTGTGTTGGGATTTTGCCTCTATTTATAGGCAAAAATCAGATGTAGCTTTAGGGTTTCATCAGTTATCCTAATAACTACCCTCATCTTTACAAACCCCAAATACCGTCTAGATTCATGATAAACCCCAATGTTTATCATAATCCTATTTTTCATGGATAACTATTACTACTTAAGATAATTATCCCTTTACTTATTAGGATTTATCTTAAATAATATCTAACCATTATCCCATGAAATCTATTTACCCATCTTTGGGCTTCCCCATTAAGCCAGGTGGTTCCTTTAATAAACCGATTTGGGCTTCCACATTAAGCCCTATGGATTTCACAATAACACTCTGATTTCTACAATAAACCAAGTCCTCGGGCTTCCATATTAAGCCCTATGGATTTCACAATAATACTCTGGTTTCTACAATAAACCAAGTCCAGGCTCCCACGATAAGCCATACGGGTTTCCAAATAAACCCTCCAGTTTCCTTGATAAACCGACCGATTTCTATGACAAATCGGATTATTGCTTCTATTTTAAGCCACGTGTGACCCGCACGTACACCATTTGGGTGGGGTACGAACATCTCCCCCTTCTTAGCCCTCGACTTGTTCGAATGGTTAAGAACAATTGGAGCCATATGCAAATCCTGATGCGCTCCAGATTAATCCCAAACCCAATATGGTTGTGGGCCTTCACCGTCCACTGGATCTTTTGATCCTGCGTACTTCTTATGCAAGTCTTTCTTCTATTTTTCTTTCTTGTTTGAATTTGACACTACTCTGATAAGTGTCAGCCTCTTAGATGGGAACATAACCTTATCTTTGCCGCGCAGAGCTAATATCTCGGCCCCATCCCTGACCGCAGATCAAACAGCACTATACTATCGATGGCTGTTGCTAACATGGAGAATACTACCCCACATAGGACTTAGTGAGTTCGTATATCTTTGGGACTCTGGGAACGCTCGTTTCCAGTCAATATCCAGCCTGTATATATCAAGAAATTCGATCTCCATATCCTTATACCGCGCGCCTGTATCTAGCCGAAACTAAGCTCCGTACAACCAAGAGTTTCTCCCGGAATCCGTCATGTATCCCTATCTTCTAGTATAAATAGGAAATGCATCATCATGGAACAACAAGTTCAGCTTTCTTTCTTTCTCTGTTCGCTCCGTTGGTAAGTACAACTTTGCCTTTCTTCTGCTACTTCCCATTATTTCTTGTTGCTTTGTTCCACTAACATGGTGCATCGATACCGCAGTTGACCCTTTATTTCTTTGTTTCCAGTGTGATGCCATTAGCCTTCAATAATTCAACGTCCAGCTTCCTGACTTCTTGCAACATGTCTTCCTCGAAGCGATCTACCAACCGTAACGAGGATCCAACAATCATCGGTCCTTCTCTTAAGAAGGCTAACACTCTAAAAGATGGACACAAATGATGTGTTTCCAAGCATCCGTCTGCTGTTAGGGACTGGCCTCTCAACTTTCGTAGAGCTACCAAGGTAGATATGGCTTGGACTCCAAATGTTGGTGTTAGAACTGGCGATGTGAAAGACAAAAATTCTCCCTTTGTAACCATAAGTGACGACGAGATTAAGAGTATCAAACGTGTTGTCGATCCACGTTTATCGCCGGAGTATAATCCTTCTACTCCTCCTTTGAAAGCTCCAGCTAAAGCTCGTCTGCCACACGAAGATGACGCTTTCAGCCCAGGTTTGTACCGGTCCTCAGGCTCTACGGTGACTATCGGTGATTCTTCCATTCAGAATCCTTCTGTAGCATGAGGTATAATGCTCACCGGTATGCTTCCACGAGATCGACTCTGCTATGATCATATGAATGACATAGACCAATCTCTCGACCGTGCGGCCCAGCTCCATTTTGCGGTAAGCATATTACTACCCAATCAATCTATCTTGTTTTTTAATCGAATTCCGATCTCTTTATAATAATTCTACGTTCTCCCTGCAGGGTCTCTCACTTGTTCGAAAGGTTGGAGAACTCCACTACGATGCCTTGGTCAAGCAACAAAAAGCTCATGCAGATGCCTCATACCATCTCGAACGCGAAAATGAATCACTGAGGCACCAGGTCGAAACCTTCCATGCCAAAAGATGTGAAGATGGCAATGCTCTAGAACTGATGCGCAGGCAACGCGATCGTTCCAACTTCAAGGCCTAGGGGTTTGGAGGTTATGCTGCTGTTCCTCCTAATGCTGAAGAAGAAGTTGATGGTGCTGGCAATGAACTATACGACCCGGAAGAGGAGTGATGAAGAGTTGATTGTGCTCTCCAGAGATTTTTCTGCAAATTTCCTTTAACTAGCGTAGGAATTTAGATTGATGCTTTAATTCCGTGCCTTTTTTTTTTTTTTAGTTTTTAGTTCTTGTTTATTTCATTCTGAAAATGTGCACCAACGAACATTTCCCTTCATCAGATATTTACTATTTTTTACTTCGAATGGAGAGCTCCTCCTCAACGCTTGCTCCCTTTTCAACATTTGCCACCTTAGAAAATTTCTTGAAGTAATATGACTTTTCTGGAAAGTAAACTTTGTTCGAATGAAGGTGCTTTCGGCAGTACTACCCATCATTAACTTGCGATGTTAAACTAATACAGTGGTCACGACTCGCTTTGAATTTTGGAAAATAATCCTCCATTGCTGGGAAATAATTTATTAATAAAATGCGATCTACATTGTTACGAAATCTAATATACATTAATGGAAATATTTTTTGAGGTTGAATGAATTCCAAGGCTTGGGCTCTTCCCTCCCATTCATGCTCAGCCAATAAGCACCACCATTTGCTGGTCTATCAATTAAGAAAGGGCCTTCCCAATTTTCCCCAAGCTTTCCATTGCCACCGTCTAACGTTTTAGGCCTTGTTCTTCTCAAAAATTGCTCTCCAGGAAGGAAGGTCCGTTCTCATACCTATTTGTTGTATTTTCGCTTCATGGATTGTTGGTAGACCGCCAGCCTTCTTGAAGCATCATCTCTAACCTCTTCCAAAAGTTCCTTGTCCCTTGAAAAGATTTCGGTGTTCTGACCCGACCGTTCCGCCAATGTCTTTGTGGTTGGAACTAACATCTCGACTGGTAGTACCGCCTCTGTTTCATATGCCAGTGTGAACGGAAAAAACATGTCGATCGTCTGGGTGTGGTTCTGTACGCCCACAAGACCCCGGGTAAGAATTCCGTCCACCTTCCTTTAGATTTGTCCAAGGTCTTCTTCAAGTTATCCAAGATAACTCTATTTGTTTCTTCGGCCTGTCCGTTGCTCTGTGCATAGTACGGGGTTTAAAAATTGTGTTTGATGTGTAAGCCGTCACACAATGATTTTATCGCCTCACAGTCAAACTGTTTCCCATTATCGGAAATAATCATCGCCGGTACTCCAAACCTACAAACAATGTTTTCCCAAATGAACCTGCGGACATGAACCGCTTATGTCCTCACCAGAGCCACAACTTCCACCCATTTTGTGAAATAATCAGTTGCTACCAACAAATACTTGACGCCCCCAGGTGCCGTGGGGAATGGACCTACGATATCCAAACCCCATTTATCAAATGGACATGGGCTCAAGACTGGGTGCAGCTCATTTTCCGGTCTTTTCATTATAGGTCCATGTAGCTGACAAGCCACGCACTTTTGGGAAAATTGCTTTGCGTATTTTTGCATATAAGGCCAAAAATATCCCTGAGACAGTAACCGATGCGCCAAACTCCTTCCCCCAGAATGGTTTTCACAACACCTCTCATGCGCCTCTGCTAACAATTGCTTCCCAATCTCCCTGGTTATACATCGGAGGTAAGGCTCCATTGATATCGGCTTCTTATACATATCTCCTTCAATAAGAGCGTATCTCCAAGCCGTCTTCGATATCCTTCCAGCCAAACTCTTGTCACGTGGAAGCTTTTGTGATTGCAGGTATCGAATATAAGGCTTCCTCCAATCCTCAAGTTGGTCATTACTACCCTCATCTATATCCATAGGATCACTCTGAATTTCGGATGAGGAGACATTAATCCCACTGCTGCAAACCTTGAGTGCATTGTTAACGGTGTTGTGAATGCTGGGAAACTCCTGGAAATCAGCCACAATGTAACGCGTTGTCTCCGATTCCACGGCTGCGGACACGTAAGCAAGAGCGTCCGCATGCCTATTTTATATCCTTGGCTTTTGTTCTATATCGAACACCTAAAACTCCTTTGCCATCTAATGTATGTACTCCAAATAACAGGCTAACCTCTCATTCTTAGCCTTTTATGCTCTACTGAAGTGATTGGCGACTAGTCTTGAGTCTGTTGTCAACTTAACCCTCCGCGCCCCCAAGCTAAGGGCCGTCTTTAAGCCTGAAATTACAGCCTCATATTCAACATGGTTGTTTGAAGCCGTAAACCCCATCCGGACAGCCTTTTCAATCCGTAATCCTTCAAGGGAAACAAGTACACACCCAACACCTGCCACGTCAGTGTTCGCGGATCCGTCTGTGTAGACTTGCCACATCCCAGTTTCTCCTTCAGGAATCATCTCCGAGTCTTCATTACTCATTCGCTCCTTTGCTGCATCTGAAGGTTTCTTGATAAAGTTTATGATCTCCCACGGCAGTGGGATTGACTGTATACCATTTTTATCAAGCAAGATCTCCTCCTCAAGTATGGATTCTGAAACTGGAATATCATCTACCGTGAAATCCGCCATCAGTGACGCTATCGCATGCCCCTTCTCGGCTGTTCTTGGATCATAATCAATTGTATATGCACCAAGATAAGTGGCCCACGTGGCCAGCCTACTGGAATCATCAGTTCTTCCCAGCACCTTTTTTAACGGGTATTGAGTATAGACTACCAGTCGTCGCCCTTCAAAATATGGCTTCAAACGCCTTGATGCATGTATGAGAGCTAACGCCATCTTCTCTATTTTAGAGTACCTTGTCTCGGCATCCGTTAGGGATTTACTAACGAAATAGACTGGCCTCTCCTCTGGCTCTTTAACAAACAGGATTGCTCTGACAGCACAATCACTGGCCGCTAGATAGATATAGACCATTTGGACAGTCTTTGGACTTGTTAGGACTGGCGGTGAAGTCAAATACTGCTTAATGGAATTGAACGCCTGCTCACATTCCTGACTCCAGCCAAACTTTTCGGCCTTCTTCAGAATCTGTAAAAATAGTTTACATTTGTCCGAAGCTCGCGAGATGAACCTGTTTAATGCTGCCAATCTCCCCGTAAGCCTCTGCACCTCCTTTTTGTTTCTAGGTGACGGCATTTCCAATATTTCCCTAATCTTCTCTAGATTAGCTTTGATCCCCCTCCGTGTCATCATATACCCAAGAAACTTCCTAGAAGTGAGCCCGAAGGAGCACTTCGCTGGATTTAACTTCATTCTATATCGCCGTAACTGATCTAAGGTTCTTCTCAAGTCCATAAGGTGAGACTCCTTCTTTTTGGACTTGACTACCATATCATCAATATAGACCTCCATGGTGTCACCAATCATATCCTTGAACATTTCATCCACTAGACGCTGATAAGTTGCTCCTGCATTTTTCAAACCGAATGGCATGACTAGGTAACAATATATCCCTTTGTTTGTTATGAACACCGTATGTTCTTGATCTTCTTCAAATAGTGGAATTTGATTATAACCGCAGAAACCGTCCATAAACGACAGTCTATCAAAACCAGCAGTAGCATCCACTAACTCTACAATCCTGGGTATTGGGTAAGGATCACTTGGGCATTCTTTATTTCAATTTTTAAAATCGATACATACCCGAATTTTCCCGTTTTTCTTTGGAACTGCCACAATATTTGCCAACCACTTTGGATATTTAACAGGTCTTATTATTCTTGCTTCTAACATCCTGTCAATCTCCTCAGCAACCTTGAACTTCCGTTCTGGTGCCATTTTCCGCGGCTTCTGCCTTACTGGTTTAGATCCTTCACTGATATTCAACCGATGGCACGCGATGGCGGGATCAATGCCCGGCATATCCCTGAGACTCCAAGCAAAGACATCTTTATTAGTTCTTAAAAAGGTGATCAATCTTTCACTCTCGCCTAGCGGTAACTTCGCCCCGATAAGCGTCGTTTGCTCCTTCTGATCTCCAACTTATATATCTACCAACTCCTCAATAGTTGGCGGTCCTTCCTTTCCTCTTCCATGATAAGAGGTCGGGAAGAACTATGATTGCTACAATTTCTTTTTAACACGGAGTATTTCTGAACCCTTTAGTTCCGATTTTCTTTACTCCTCCATTGCGCTTTCGTAACATTTATAGGATGCCACCTGGTCGCTTCTAACTTTCATCACTCCAGCTGGAACAATGAACTTTAAACACTGGTGAATAGTGGAAGTTACCGAGTCCATTGCGTAAATCCAATCACGTCCTAGAATAGCATTGTAAGGTGCGCGACAATCAAGCAACGAGAAGTATTGCATAATCGTCTTTCCTCCCATAATAGTTGGTAAAATAATTCTTCCCATTGCCGTCATCGTCTCCCCACTAAACCCAATGATAGGGTTATCATCGGCCTCAACTTGACTTTTACTGAAACTCATTGAAGAGTATGCTCCCGAAAATATGACGCTAATTGAGCTCCCAGTATCGACCAAGACTCGACGTACTTTGAACATTCCTATGAGAGCCAGAATCACGATTGCATCATTATGAGGTTGATATACTCCAGCGAGATCAGCGTTCGAAAAGGTTATTTCGGTTTTCACCTCTTCCAAGATCTCCGTACCAATATGACTGGCGTAGTCGACCTTGTTAGACATTCGCCATTCGTTAATATGACGCAACTTCAGCCGTGTCGCATTCTCATGAGCTTTCCTCGAGGTCGTATTAACCCTTGCATGGCTTACTCTTATTTCACGTAAATCTAGAGTATTGACCAGTGTATTAACCTGTGCCGGATTCTCCTTCAGATATTGCTGCATCTTTTCTTCTTCAACCATCTTGTGGACTTCTGCAGCAAGAGCTCGGCAAGTATCTGTATTATGCCCATGATCCTTGTGATAATCACAATACTTATTATTGTTCCTCTTCTCCCTTATCCCCACGGGCAGCGGCTCCGGGTTGGGCATCATATTTTTAATCTTCTTATAAAATTCTCCAAGTCCAATGTTCATCTTGGAAAACCTTACCCTCTGCTTTTCTTATGGTTTATGAAATTCCTCTTCATTCCTCGCCTTCCCTGCTGGTCCTTCAAGGATTTTTCCTTTCGAATTACTTTCGAACTGTTGCTTTGGCCTTGTTGATGCTTCCGTCGTTGACCTTTTCGGCGTTCGCGTCAATTTCTCCTTATTTTCTTTCTCCGCCTTTGCGTATCTATCAGCCCGGTCATACAGTTCTCTGAGGCTTCCCACCGGTTCCACTGTTAATGAGTTATAAATTCCAAACTCATCATACTCCATTGCATTCTTATATGATGCTATCACAATCCCTTCATCCCCTTCCCAACTTCACTAACCTCCTGACGAAATCTCATATTGAAATCAAAAAGGCTTTCTCCAATCTCTCTATGTAAGAGAAACAAGTGACTACTCTCCTTTTTGATTCCGAGATTAATCTTGTACTGCTCGAAAAATGCATCTGACAACGTCCTAAAATCCTTGATAGAATTAGATTCCAACTGAGAGAACCAAGTCAGTTCCTTACCCGTTAAAGTCATTGGGAAAGTCCTGCAAAGAATTTCGTCACTGTATCCCCACAAACTCTTCGAGGCTTGAAAACGCTGGACATGCTCTACCGGGTTTCCATTTCCACCATCAAAAAACTCCTTGAACTGGGGCTGGTTGAAATTCGAGGGTGGACGATACCGCCTTATCCTTGTGACGAACGGAGAGTCCATCGATTTTTTCATGGACAGAATTTGTTGTTCTTCGTCTCTAGATTGTCTCTGCGACAATAACTCGTCGATCATGGCGCTAAGTTTCCTTTTGCTGACCATTTCATCCTCTCCATAGTCACTTTCTGACTCTCTCCTGGTTCGCCCATCTCTGTCAGGATCCACCCTTCTTCTCGAACGCTTCTTCTCACGTCCGGATTTCTTTGCATGTCCATTATCATCTCGATATTTCCTCCGTTTGTGTCTCGTTCCGCTTATCCCAGCTTCACCATCTCTTCCACTGTCAAGAGTACGTTGGTCATAGTGGTCATATCCATGATAACCGTGACTCCGGCTATAGCCCCTTTCTTCCTCAGTTCTTCTTTTATCATCTCGACCCCTCCAACGATCACTAAAAGTAGTGTACCCCCTCTGTGGGTTATCAATCTCCTGACGATTTGTCCTTCTACTTATTGAATGTGAAGTAGCTAGCACTTCAAGATCCTTTCTCTTCTCTAGTGCAACTTTAAGATGTTTGTTCTCCCTTTCCAATTGTTGTAATCGTTCACGGACTGTTAAGTCGATGGGAGTCACCTGTGGGTTGCTCCCCTGTACGACTTGTTGAACATGTTGTGCATCAGTAACTTGTTGATCGTTAACTTGTGTGACCGACTAGATATTAGCTTGAACTGTCGATGGAACGCCGATCTGCACAACAGGTGCCTCCCCGGTTCGATCAGCTGGTACGGTGTTAACCTGACCACCTCGTGCGTTATTAACTCGAGCTCTCACGCCCCTATTTGTTACATCTTCCTCTCGCTGGATCTGGTCGCTAGGATGTCGTCTTGAAGTTTCCCCTTGAAGTTGAACCCTCCCGTTGGTGGATGGCGATGAAGATCTATTGACCAGCACATAGTTAACCCTCGGTATATGGACCTCTGAACGCGAACGAGAAGCTGATGTTGTGGACGTCAAAGATGATTTTCTGCCATCCCTTTCGTTGTTTCCTTGGATAACAGCGCTCCTTAGGGTCCGATTATTAATCTGCTGATTCAGTTGACCCTGGTTTGGTACTCCTTCATTCATCTCAAGACGATCTGCAGATGATGCCACCATTTTTTTTAATCAAATTTTCTCTTAACAACTTTGGCCGTACCTTCTACGACACTTAGATCCTCCCGCAACTTTCTGGAAAAATTGTTTTCAACAACCCTTTCTAGTTGTTCAAAGGGTTTCAACAGCTTTCACAAGGTGTTCTGAAGCTTTTGTAACCTTTGTGCGTAGATAGATCTTTACTGCAACTTCCTTAATAGGTGTGCATACGTGATTATATCTCACTGAAAAGCTACGAACTTCCAGCACCTCCGAAACACTTGAAAACAAATTACTTTTCTCCTTTTGGGGTGCACGATCTCTTCTCTTCGTTCTCCTTAGCCGGCACCAAAAGATGTTGGTGAAAAATCGATTACTCCAACGATCTTCGAGATGCGGGAAAGTTGATCGATCTTCAGCCGTAGGTGTTGAATTTCCAAGAATTGATCAAAGAAGGGGGGGTACCTGCAAAAACACTCTGATGCTAAAATCAGCGGATGTTATATGCAAGTAGTTATTGTGAAGTGAATTGTATTGCGTACCTTTGTGTTGGGATTTTGCCTCTATTTATAGGCAAAAATCAGATGTAGCTTTAGGGTTTCATCAGTTATCCTAATAACTACCCTCATCTGTACAAACAACAAATACCGTCTAGATTCATGATAAACCTCAATGTTTATCATAATCCTATTTTTCATGGATAACTATTACTACTTAAGATAATTATCCATTTACTTATTAGGATTTATCTTAAATAATATCTAACCATTATCCCATGAAATCTATTTACCCATGGATCTTTGGGCTTCCCCATTAAGCCAGGTGGTTCCTTTAATAAACCGATTCGGGCTTCCACATTAAGCCCTATGGATTTCACAATAACACTCTGGTTTCTACAATAAACCAAGTCCTCGGGCTTCCATATTAAGCCATATGGATTTCACAATAATACTATGGTTTCTACAATAAACCAAGTTCAGGCTCCCACGATAAGCCATACGGGTTTCCAAATAAACCCTCCGGTTTCCTTGATAAACCGACCGATTTCTATGATAAATCGGATTATTGCTTCTATTTTAAGCCACGTGTGACCCGTACATACACCATTTGGGTGGGGTACGAACACTAAATCTACTTCCACCAGTACACCATTTGGGTGGATTGAGAGACCTTTTTTTTTAGTTTGTTGAATAACGTTCTCTCTCAATGCAGTGGGCAGTGGGATCTAGCAATTCCAGATGGTGTGGGATATAATTAACTTTTCTCTGAAAACCAAACCTAAGTCTAATCAATCTTCCTACGATTTTACATGGGAAAGAGCCATATAGAACTACATTTCTAAATTAAAACCCAATCTGAATTTGGGTACACCAAATTAAAACCAAATTTAATTTCTTAAAAAATACGGGGTTTCCACATGTTTACCTTGTTCTCCCCTTCTTCTGCAATGCATCGTCTTTGAAATTAAACTTTTCCTCCTAAATCAACGTTGTAATTCCACATCAAACACATAAAGCAAACACAAATAAGCATATATCAATCAAGAAGAGAAGAGAAAAAGAAAACCAGATTCAAAATTTCTAGGGTTACCTTCTTCTTCCTCTCATCTACATCGTCCTTTTTGAAAAAAACAAACATAAATCGCAGAATCAGATTAGTAAACCAATCGGGCCACGCCGATCAAAACTATACAGATCTTAAATTTCTAGGGTTTCAGCGTGTGTATCTTCTTATTCATTACCTCTGCATCGTCCTTTCGATTAAACCTTTCCTTTTGGGATTTTAACGATACAGTAGATCAACTGCAGGATCTAAAACCTTAGAAACAAAAACAGATTCTCAGAGTAATAGAGTTTCTGCGCGAGAGAGGAGAAGAAAGAAGTTTTATGAGAAACAACCAAGCATCACTCTCCCCATATTTCAGGGACCCACCCCTATCCCGTCTCATTACTGCGAATTTCCTAGACGTCCACTCTAAAATCTCCATCCGGACGTTTTCGGCCGCATGATGACCCTCCCGGATCAATCCTGACCGTTCTATGACTCTTAGATCTCAAAGTCAAAGTGCATGTCTTTTTATAACATAGATTATATGAAAATTCCGACCTAATAGACGACCATATTTATATCAAATAGAAACTTCCGTTTATTCTTAGTTGAATGGGCTTTTTAGTTTTAGGTAAAGCATGCGTTCTTAAAAGCGTCCATAGTGTAAATATAGACAAGTTGTACAAAAATGGTATATTTAGCAAAGGAATGTAACAATTCAACGGGGTTTACAACAACAAATGCATCTCGGAGAAGTTTAAAACTATCCAAGGTGATTAAAACATCACAAATTTTTAAACAGTATGATGCGTTACTAGAAACCAAAAACAGTAAATTAGGGTAATTGAGCAAAGATAAACAATTAAAACTCTAAATTGAAACAATAAGAACGCAAATAAACTGAGTTTTAGGTTAAACCTAACTCTCTGATATAATCATAAGATTATAAAACGTATGAAAATTATAATAAAAGTATGTCTTCTTTAGAAGACCTAACAACCTATTTATACTAGGATGAGAAACCGAAGTAAGGAAATCAACGACTAGGACGGAAAATCCCTTTCTTAAAAGATAATCTAGAAAATGTATTCCTAAATAGGAAAACTCTAAAATGACATATTATGCCCCTGCATCAACCACCCCGGTTAAAAATAAGCTCGTTCAAGAGAACGTTGCGACGATTTCAAAGATATATCTGTAGGTACGTCGGTTCAGCTCCTCTTATGTTATCCATGTACTGCTCTTAGCAGTCTTTCCAAGCGACTTAACCAGGAACTATAGATACAGATTTCCACGTCGGGATCTAGTTTCCTTCACATAGAGTACTTCTTGAATCACATCAGGTGGTTCGTTAGCCATATTCCTTTGCACCGGTTGTTGATCACCTGTAATATCACTAACATCATCCCCATCGAACCCACATAAGTCGTACAAATCATAAACATTGAAAAAGGGACTGATCTGTTAGTCATTGGGCAACTCGATAACATAAGCATTGGAATCGATCTTCTTAACTATCTTATATAGACCCAGCTTTCTTGACGCACATTTATAATATTTTCCCTGTGGGAATCTCTCTTTTCGCATAAACACCATAACCATTTCATCTTCCTGAAATTCTTTAAGTTTGGGACTAGCATTGGCAGTATTAATATATTGCTGATTACTTTTGGAAATAGAAGCTCGCACTTATTGATGTATACTCTTTATATGATCTGCATGAGACTCTCCTCTACTGCTAATTTACGCATCCAATGAAAGTAGTATAAGGTCAATAACATGTTGTGGATGGTATCCATATGCAGCTTCGGTGTTCGTTTAGTCGTACGACTAATCGAAATATTGTATGCAAATTCAGCTGGGGATAAAATCTGGTCCCAACGTAAATTCTTAGTAAATTTCCTAGACTCTGGTTCACTACTTCCGTATGATCGTAAGTTTTTGGATGGACAGTTGTATAATAACGTAACTCAGTTCCGAACTTCTTGCACAAAGTCTTCCAAAAGAGTGCCATAAAACTTCACATCTCGATAAGACACAATAGAAGATGGAACTCCATGTAAACGCACCACCTCGTTGAAAAAAGAGAAGCAATATGGAAAGCATCATCGATCTTAGAACAAGGAATAAAGTGAGCCATCTTGAAAAATATATCCACCACAACAAAGATTGAGTCATACTGTCTAGTTGTTTTTGCTTATCCTAGCACAAAATCTCCCATGGAGAGTGTGTAACTGGCAACGGAGTATGCAACGGAGTATTTGGTAATTGACCTTTCGCAAATTGGCACAATCGACATCTCTTGAGAAACCTATCAACATCCTTGTCCATAGAAGGCCATTAGTATCGACTCTTTATAGCCTTTAAAGTCTTGTCTAGTCCCAATTCCCAGCTAAGCCTCTACCATGAAGCTCTCGGATAATATTCTCCCTTAACGAGCCAACAGGAATGCATAAACGATTACCATAAAAGAGATAACCATCATGAAAAAAAAATGGCATACTCGACGTTGTTGATAACTGACTACATGAGTTTGCATTGACGTTGTTGTGCTACTGGACCAAAGTAGGGTTCAAAACCGACTACATGGGTTTGCATTGACATTACCAACACATATCAATGACTAAGAGCATCATCTACCTTGTTCTTTGCTCCAGATTTATACTTTATAGAGAACGTAAACTCTTTAATATGATCAATCCACTTTGCATGTCGAGGCATTAGTTTCTTTTGAGATTGTAGGTAGCGCAAATCTTTGTGATCCAAGTAAACCAAAAAATACTTGACTTTGACCTTTGGTCGTTAGTTTGACTGTTAATTGAACCTAGACTTGACCTGACCTTGGACGTTGACTGTTAGTTGACCCTTGACCGTTAGTGGCTGTTAGTTGACTTTGGTGGACTTGGGCTTAGGGAAGTATTCTTAATTAGATGATTTGGACCTTTTTTGGTCCGAATTAGCATTTGGTTCCTTCTACAAAGTTTTAGATACTCATTTGACCTAGCTAGTGGATTATGGAATCAACCTAATTGAATTAGTAAACCTTAGCTATGTTAAAGATAGAGGATGAAAAGGTGTAAAATCATAATTGGGCTTATAACCATTAGATAGACTTATATGATTCTTGTGTAAGCCATTTTGGCTCGATTCTTATAGTGCTTGTATGATTAACAGTTACACTTTATTAACAACGATCGATTCAAAGGATGAACCAGTGGATCGTGATCTCGAGGTAGGCGTGGCTTGTGATCAAAAGAGGTGGGAATACATTTGACTCTTTTGTAATCATTGTTATTTCTTTTACAAAAGTTTATGCTTAACAAACTCATGCATTGTCTAGTTGTGCACTCCATGCTTTGTATAAATTGCATCATGATAAATCTGTTGATTCTGTGTATCTTTCCACGATTTGTAAAGGACTTGTAATGTTTTGTTTGTCAATATTAATTGTTATGAGAAATGAGAATTTCCACGTATAGTATATAGGATACGCTCTTTCACATTTATACCTACATGAATTCATCTTTTATGTTTAGAGTGGGTCATCATGGTCTTGGTAATATCAATAGCTAATGAGTGTGGTTAGTACCTAATATTATACATTGTTTGAAGAAGGAGTTTGTCCATTTACATGTTTGTTTATTTCAGTGACTTGGTCACTTATTAATATTTGGGAATAACATTATTGTTTTCCAAATCTTGCCATGATTACTTGAAAGTTAAATGTTATTCCAACCCCTTTTAGGGATGATGTGCTCACCCATTCCCACTTTCAGTTTCAGAGACAGATCAGAGTTGCGAAGCAAAAGCTTCAAGGGTTGATTTCGTTAGTTGGTTAACTTCTGCTATGTTTATTACGTTGTATATTTTATTTGTAAACCAAATGACTATTGTATATGTATCATTTGAGAGGAATCCTTGTATATATATTTCTGAGAGGGGCTAGTTCTGGGTTAAGTTTTTGTAGTATATTTCTAAATTGAATGTTTAAGTAAATGATTTAGATTCTTAGTGCTTCTTTATTTAGTTAATCTCTTGGATTATTCGGCTGCAAGCTTAGGGGGCGCTACAATGAACTCCTGTAATTATAGATCCACCAACATCAATAGTAATCTCTTGTTGGTTTTTGATATAACAATTGGCTCAGAAATAGAAGAACTCCATAGAAGCCAAATATTGGATTTATAACCTCTGTTGTATTATGAATTAACTTACAACTCATTCCTAGTAACCTTAATTTTTGAATAGTATCTGATTTCACATGTATTTTAGGCTCTACTAACCAAACTAAAGAAGGACAGAAAGTATAAACTAAATTTCTTACTTTATCAGTGGCTTTTGATCTTCTTAAGCCTCTGATATTCCAGTATATGACTTTCATTGAGAAGAAGATTGTTGAGAAGCTTTAGGACTTCTCTTCCCTTGTTTTTTCTTACTACCAATAACTCCAAAAAA
The DNA here is from genome assembly GCA_023529315.1 of Papaver bracteatum. NCBI lineage: Eukaryota > Viridiplantae > Streptophyta > Magnoliopsida > Ranunculales > Papaveraceae > Papaver > Papaver bracteatum. The sequence goes on from JAJJWX010002305.1 coordinate 30,598, forward strand.
TTCTTTAACTTTTGATTCATTAACTGCACTAGAAGCTGCTTGTTTCCTAGTGATAACATTTGTCTTTACAACTCTTAATGCATGCTTATCTTTCTGTTGATCTACTGGAAGGATAATAGAAATTGGTGGTTGTAATTTAACCACATTAGTGATACTTGGAGCACTGGTACACATATTGATTAGTTTATCAATTGGTAGCTATGGAAAATCATTATGAGCAAGATTAAGTTAAACTTCAACACTTCCCATCTGAGGAACTGAAGTGCTACATGAAGCTATATCCAAATTTTTATCCACACTAAAAGGAATAAAATCCTCAGTATCCATATCCTGTAAACTATGGAATTTTCCAGAAGAAGTATTAAGTCTTGGTAAAGATCTCCCACTCAGTTGTATTGAAGGATTTATAGTATCCACCATTACATCTTTATCATCATGATTCTCAGCGTTCAAATTCTTTTTTGTTGGTGATTGACAAATATCAAAGCCTATAGTATTCTGATTCTTCTTTGTCTTAACTTTCCATACATTTTTAGCAGCAGGAACATGTGAAGGAACTTCTTGAACAATCCTTTTCGCTTTGTCCTACATTCTGCTACAATGTGTCCAACAACCTTGCACTGTGAACAAAATTTAGGAATATTTGGGAAATTAATTTGTTGTTCAAAACTCCCATACTTAGAGTTGACAATCACTTGAGAAAGAATAGGGTTTGCTAAATGTTGGTGCAAAATCGATTACTCAAACGATCTTCGATATGCGGGAAAGTTGATCGATCTTCAGCCGTAGGTGTTGAATTTCCAAGAATTGATCAAAGAAGGGGGGTACCTGCAAAAACACTCTAATGCTAAAATCAGCGGATGTTATATGCAAGTAGTTATTGTGAAGTGAATTGTATTGCGTACCTTTGTGTTGGGATTTTGCCTCTATTTATAGGCAAAAATCAGATGTAGCTTTAGGGTTTCATCAGTTATCCTAATAACTACCCTCATCTTTACAAACCCCAAATACCGTCTAGATTCATGATAAACCCCAATGTTTATCATAATCCTATTTTTCATGGATAACTATTACTACTTAAGATAATTATCCCTTTACTTATTAGGATTTATCTTAAATAATATCTAACCATTATCCCATGAAATCTATTTACCCATCTTTGGGCTTCCCCATTAAGCCAGGTGGTTCCTTTAATAAACCGATTTGGGCTTCCACATTAAGCCCTATGGATTTCACAATTACACTCTGATTTCTACAATAAACCAAGCCTCTGCAATCTCCCCGTAAGCCTGTTTAATGCTGCCAATCTCCCCGTAAGCCTCTGCACCTCCTTTTTGTTTCTAGGTGACGGCATTTCCAATATTGCCCTAATCTTCTCTAGATTAGCTTCGATCCCCCTCCGTGTCATCATATACCCAAGAAACTTCCCAGAAGTGAGCCCGAAGGAGCACTTCGCTGGATTTAACTTCATTCTATATCGCCGTAACTGATCTAAGGTTCTTCTCAAGTCCATAAGGTGAGACTCCTTCTTTTTGGACTTGACTACCATATCATCAATATAGACCTCCATGGTGTCACCAATCATATCCTTGAACATTTCATCCACTAGACGCTGATAAGTTGCTCCTGCATTTTTCAAACCGAATGGCATGACTAGGTAACAATATATCCCTTTGTTTGTTATGAACACCGTATGTTCTTGATCTTCTTCAAATAGTGGAATTTGATTATAACCGCAGAAACCGTCCATAAACGACAGTCTATCAAAACCAGCAGTAGCATCCACTAACTCTACAATCCTGGGTATTGGGTAAGGATCACTTGGGCATTCTTTATTTAAATTTTTAAAATCGATACATACCCGAATTTTCCCGTTTTTCTTTGGAACTGCCACAATATTTTCCAACCACTTTGGATATTTAACAGGTCTTATTATTCTTGCTTCTAACATCCTGTCAATCTCCTCAGCAACCTTGACCTTCCGTTCTGGTGCCATTTTCCGCGGCTTCTGCCTTACTGGTTTAGATCCTTCACTGATATTCAACCGATAGCACGCGATGGCGGGATCAATGCCCGGCATATCCCTGATACTCCAAACAAAGACATCTTTATTATCTCTTAACAAGGTGATCAAGCTTTCACTCTCGCCTAGCGGTAACTTCGCCCCGATAAGCGTCGTTTGCTCCTTCCGATCTCCAACTTGTATATCTACCAACTCCTCAATAGTTGGAGGTCCTTCCTTTCCTCTTCCATGATAAGAGGTCGGGAAGCACTATGATTGCTACAATTTCTTTTTAACACGGAGTATTTCTGAACCCTTTAGTTCCGATTTTCTGTACTCCTCCATTGCGCTTTCATAACATTTATGGGATGCCACCTGGTCGCTTCTAACTTTCATCACTCCAGCTGGAACAATGAACTTTAAACACTGGTGAATAGTGGAAGTTACCGAGTCCATTGCGTAAATCCAATCACGTCCTAGAATAGCATTGTAAGGTGCGCGACAATCAAGCAACGAGAAGTATTGCATAATCGTCATTCCTCCCATAATAGTTGGTAAAATAATTCTTCCCATTGCCGTCATCGTCTCCCCACTAAACCCAATGATAGGGCTATCATCGGCCTCAACTTGACTTTTACTGAAACTCATTGAAGAGTATGCTCCTAAAAATATGACGCTAATTGAGATCCCAGTATCGACCAAGACTCGACGTACTTTAAACATTCATATGAGAGCCAGAATCACGATTGCATCATTATGAGGTTGATATACTCCAGCGAGATCAGCGTTCGAAAAGGTTATTTCGGTTTTCACCTCTTCCAAGATCTCCGTACCAATATGACTGGCGTAGTCGACCTTGTTAGACATTCGCCATTCGTTAATATGACGCAACTTAAGCCGTGTCGCATTCTCATGAGCTTTCCTCGAGGTCGTATTAACCCTTGCATGGCTTACTCTGATTTCACGTAAATCTAGAGTATTGACCAGTGTATTAACCTGTGTCGGATTCTCCTTCAGATATTGCTGCATCTTTTCTTCTTCAACCATCTTCGGACTTCTCAAAGAAGAGCACGGAAAGTATCTCAGTATTATGCCCATGATCCTTGTGATAATCACAATACTTATTATTGTTCCTCTTCTCCCTTATCCCCACGGGCAGCGGCTCCGGGTTGGGCATCATATTTTTAATCTTCTTATAAAGTTCTCCAAGTCCAATGTTCATCTTGGGAAACCTTACCCTCTGCTTTTCTTATGGTTTATGAAATTCCTATTCATTCCTCGCCTTCCCTGCTGGTCCTTCAAGGCTTTTTCCTTTCGAATTACTTTCGAACTGTTGCTTTGGCCTTGTTGATGCTTCCGTCGTTGACCTTTTCGGCGTTCGCGTCAATTTTGCCTTCTTTTCTTTCTCCGCCTTTGCGTATCTATCAGCCCGGTCATACAGTTCTCTGAGGCTTCCCACCGGTTCCACTGTTAATGAGTTATAAATTCCAAACTCATCATACTCCATTGCATTCTTATATGATGCTATCACAATCCCTTCATCCCCTTCCCAACTTCACTAACCTCCTGACGAAATCTCATATTGAAATCAAAAAGGCTTTCTCCAATCTCTCTATGTAAGAGAAACAAGTGACTACTCTCCTTTTTGATTCCGAGATTAATCTTGTACTGCTCGAAAAATGCATCTGACAACGTCCTAAAATCCTTGATAGAATTAGATTCCAACTGAGAGAACCAAGTCAGTGCCTTACCCGTTAAATTTATTGGGAAAGTCCTTCAAAGAAGTTCGTCACTGTATCCCCACAAACTCATCGAGGCTTGAAAACGGTGGACATGATCTACCGGGTTTCCATTTCCACCATCAAAGAAATCCTTGAACTGGGGCTGGTTGAAATTCGAGGGTGGAAGATACCGCCTTATCCTTGCGACGAACGGAGAGTCCATCGATTTTTTCATGGACAGAACTTGTTGTTCATCGTCTCTAGATTGTCTCTGCGATAATAACTCGTCGATCATGGCGCTAAGTTTCCTTTTGCTGACCATTTCATCCTCTACAGAGTCACTTTCTGACTCTCTCCGGGTTCGCCCATCTCTGTCAGGATCCACCCTTCTTCTCGAACGCTTCTTCTCACGTCCGGATTTCTTTGCATGTCCATTATCATCTCGATATTTCCTCCGTTTGTGTCTCGTTCCGCTTATCCCAGCTTCACCATCTCTTCCACTGTCAAGAGTACGTTGGTCGTAGTGGTCATATCCATGATAACCGTGACTCCGGCTATAGCCCCTTTCTTCCTCAGTTCTTCTTTTATCATCTCGACCCCTCCAACGATCACTAAAAGTAGTGTACCCCCTCTGTGGGTTATCAATCTCCTGACGATTTGTCCTTCTACTTCTTGAACGTGAAGTAGCTGGCACTTCAAGCTCCTTTCTCTTCTCTAGTGCAACTTTAAGATGTTTGTTCTCCCTTTCCAATTGCTGTAATCGTTCACGGACTGTTAAGTCGATGGGCGTCACCTGTGGGTTGCTCCCCTGTATGACTTGTTGAACATGTTGTGCATCAGTAGCTTGTTGATCGTTAACTTGTGTGACCGACTAGATATTATCTTGAACTGTCGATGGAACGCCGATCTGCACAACAGGTTCCTCCCCGGTTCGATCAGCTGGTACGGTGTTAACCTGACCACCTCGTGCGTTATTAACTAGAGCTCTCACGCCCCTATTTGTTACATCTTCCTCTCGCTGGATCTGGTCGCTGGGATGTCGTCTTGAAGTTTCCCCTTGAAGTTGAACCCTCCCGTTAGTGGATGGCGATGAAGATCTATTGACCAGCACATAGTTAACCCTCGGTATATGGACCTCTGAACGCGAACGAGAAGCTGATGTTGTGGACGTCAAAGATGCTGTTCTGCCATCCCTTTCGTTGTTTCCTTGGATAACAGCGCTCCTTAGGGTCCGAGTATTGATCTGCTGATTCAGTTGACCCTGGTTTGGTACTCCTTCATTCATCTCAAGACGATCTGCAGATGATGCCACCATTTTTTTATTATCAAATTTTCTCTTAACAACTTTGGCCGTACCTTCTACGACACTTAGATCCTCCCGCAACTTTCTGGAAAAATTGTTTTCAACAACCCTTTCTAGTTGTTCAAAGGGTTTCAACAGCTTTCACAAGGTGTTCTGAAGATTTTGTAACCTTTGTGCGTAGATAGATCTTTACTGCAACTTCCTTAATAGGTGTGCATACGTGATTATATCTCACTGAAAAGATACGAACTTCCAGCACCTCCGAAACACTTGAAAACAAATTACTTTTCTCCTTTTGGGGTGCACGATCTCTTCTCTTCGTTCTCCTTAGCCGGCACCAAAAGATGTTGGTGCAAAATCGATTACTCCAACGATCTTCGAGATGCGGGAAAGTTGATCGATCTTCAGCCGTAGGTGTTGAATTTCCAAGAATTGATCAAAGAAGGGGGGGTACCTGCAAAAACACTCTGATGCTAAAATCAGCGGATGTTATATACAAGTAGTTATTGTGAAGTGAATTGTATTGCGTACCTTTGTGTTGGGATTTTGCCTCTATTTATAGGAAAAAATCAGATGTAGCTTTAGGGTTTCATCAGTTATCCTAATAACTACCCTCATCTGTACAAACCACAAATACCGTCTAGATTCATGATAAACCCCAATGTTTATCATAATCCTATTTTTCATGGATAACTATTACTACTTAAGATAATTATCTCTTTACTTATTAGGATTTATCTTAAATAATATCTAACCATTATCCCATGAAATCTATTTACCCATGGATCTTTGGGCTTCCCCATTAAGCCAGGTGGTTCCTTTAATAAACCGATTCGGGCTTCCACATTAAGCCCTATGGATTTCACAATAACACTCTGGTTTCTACAATAAACCAAGTCCTCGGGCTTCCATATTAAGCCTTATGGATTTCACAATAATACTATGGTTTCTACAATAAACCAAGTCCATGCTCCCACGATAAGCCATACGGGTTTCCAAATAAACCCTCCGGTTTCCTTGATAAACCGACCGATTTCTTTGATAAATCGGATTATTGCTTCTATTTTAAGCCACGTGTGACCCGTACGTACACCATTTGGGTGGGTTACGAACACTAAATCTACTTCCACCAGTACACTAGCATAATATCCAACTTCTCTTTTTAAGAGTAGCATCATCAACCTTTATAGCTCTACCAAAAGTCTCACCCAATGACATAATAATCTTTTCCTTCCAATATTTAATCCATAAACCAGGAAATTGAGCCCATACAAAAGATGAAATTGATTTTTGATTTGCTAGATTGAAATTAGGTTCCCATAATCTTAACTTTAAAACTTGAGATTCTACTATCCAGTAGCCATTCCAAATGTATTTCATATCTTTTTCATTATCTAGCTTAATGATGAAGAAACCTTTGCCCATAGGAATAAGTTGAAGTTTACCTGATATCTTCCATTGACTTCTTAGAGATGATTCTGCCATTGCAAACTTCAATTTCACAAAATCAAGTCTACCAATTAGACTAAAGTTCCATTCTATTAAGCTTTCATCGATATATTCGTCTCGAATATATAAATATGGATTCATCTTTACAGGAGTATTACTAAAATTTTCAGAAGTAAAATTTGAGGTATCATTTTGGTTACTCGATCCAGATTTAGATCTTGGATGAGTATTTTCTTCAGACATATTTAATGAATGCTTACCATAATTACATCAAATTGAATACCAATCATTGAATTTGATTAAAAAAACCTAATAGAAATATTTTGAAATCACCTTGATTGATAAAATCACCTGAAGATCGAACATAGAAAACGAAAAAATGGTGAGAAAATTTCTGAGTTTGTAGCCCGATTTGCAGAGCTCATCTCACCCCATTGACATCCTTGCAGATTTATCAGAGTTGCGCAGCGAAAGCTAGGAATGAGTATCTTAGTAATTGCGTTGTTTCCTTGTAATTGCTTGACGTGTAATTCGATATCATTGTTTGGAGGTTGATTTATCTATTGCTCTTGATAAAATCAAGATGTTGGAATATGACTTGAAAAAGTTCAATACTAGTTCAAGCAAATTAACCACTATGCTATGAGCAAGTAAAAATCATCGTGATACACGAGGATTGGGATATAAGGGATTAGATGCTCCAAGTATTAGCAAAGCGGTAAAAATTATCAAGGCTAGTGATTCTTCTCAACAAAAGGTTTCCACCGATGACAAAAGTGAAATACCTTCACCGGAAACTAAAGTTCGATCTCGAATTTGGTAGTGGTATTGATCGGTACTTAGGTATGCGTCCCCGTTTTCATACCGGCGAACCCTAACTCAGACCGGATACTTAAGTATGCGTACCCGTTTGCATACTTGAGTGGTTAAAGTTATAGAATTGGTTTGTTCATGAACTAATACATTTATATATTAAGGAATGCATTCTTTGCAAACCGTGGCTATAATGTTCGTGAATTAATTCGTGCGAATCAAACCAATTTTGCTTCGATTTTGTTCTTGTATACTTCTATGAGAATATAACAATTGAAAAACTCTTTAACTAGTTTTATTTGAGTCATTTGAACTAGTTATGGTTAAGATGAATACGGTTGATATGAGAGAGTTCATATAGCTAACCTCGGTTAACTACGGTTGAGCCAACATGGTGTACACGTTTAGGCCTGGTTACATAAACCTAAATGACGGTACATTTAATTTGTGTATAACAAGCTAAGTTCAATCTAACGGTTGAAAGATATTAGCTTGAATCTAATAAGGTTTTCATCTAACGGTGAATATTGAATGCTTTGTTACCAAGGCAACTTAGATTGCAAACCCTGATTTGAAAACTATATAAAGGAGAACTCTAGCAACTGGGAAACTTAATCCCCACACCTCATGTGTGATACTAGTTGTATAAGCTACAGTCGATTCTCCTTTAACCTTTGGTTTTTCACGAAACCCTGTAGGTTAGCGACTTAAAGACTTCATTGGGATTGTGAAGCTAGACCCAACTATTTTCTTTGTATTTGCGTGATCTGATCTTGCTGTTTCTATCGTATTGAGTACTATCTTCTTTAAGATTGGCTCGAGATTTATTCTCTGATAGGCAAGACTTAAGATATTTTTATCTCTCGTATCCATAGACAATCAATTTCTAGGTTGATAATAATCAGATTGCCACAAACACAAAATTTTGAGATCTTTAAATTGAGTCTAACTGTCTAGTTGAATTGAGAGATAGAGATATAAAACTCTTTGATATACTTTTTTCTAAATTGAGTCTAACTGTCTAGTTGATTCTCTTGAGAGTATATTGGAGTTTGTCTATTTAGATTGCCAAACAAAATATTGGGTGTGGTTGTTGTACCCTCGCTTTTTCAATTGGTATCAAAGCAGGAAAACACATTAAAGACCTTATAAGTCTGTGTTTGTAGGGATCTGAATATGGATAGAAGTGATATCTCTATAAACGTACCACTAGTGTTCGATGGCTCAAATTACTTATGGTGGAAAATTGCTATACGTGCCTTTATTCGAGCGCGTGATTTTCAATCATGGGTTTATGTGGTTAATGGCTATAATCCTCCGGAAGTTACATAAGGCAATGTAACAGTTCCAAGGGATATTGGTAGATATGATGCTGCCGAGATTCTTGCTGCAAAGCAAAATTCTGATGGGTTAAATGCTATCATTCATGCCATTACCCCAGAGCTCCAGCATCATGTGACAACTTGCACAAAATCTAAAGATGCTTGGGATATCTTAGAAACTGTATTTGAAGGAAATACCTGTGAAAAAGAAGCTAGGATGCAAAGCCTAAATTCTGATTGGGAAAACCTTTGTATGGCTGATGAATATTCATTTGATGAGTTTAATCACAAAGTGTCTGGAATTGTTGATGCATCTTTTGCATTGGATAATACTATTCATGAAAAGTACATTGTGATGAAAATTGTCAGATCGTTGCCATCCAGATACGATTCTAAAAAGCATGCTATCGTTGAAGGAAATAACCTTGCAACTCTTTCCAGGAGTACTCTTGTTGGAAATCTAAAAAATTTCAATCTTGAACTACGTCAAAGAGAAAAACGTCACTTGCTAGCCAACTCTGGTGTTGCATCTGATAAAAGATCTCGACGTCCTAAATTTTTAATGCAAAAGATGAGAATTGCTTTAATTCTACTCTTTCACTGTTTATACAACAGTTAAAGGAGATTCTTAGACGGAGTAAAAGAAAATCTCAAAAGAAAGATCGCTCAATCAATAAAAAGGATAGAATAGTTCAGAAAAACTATGTTAATTAAACTTGTTTCAAGTGTTATAGAAGTGTCCATGATACTTCCAAATGTTCTGATGAGAAGTTTAGTGAGTTAACTAAAGCATGGATGGCTACTCTTGACTACTTTCCTGAGGAGAATATATGTGAAAATTATCTTAACTTCCTTGTTGATAATCAGTCTTGTCCTCTTAACAGTCTTGATTATTCCATGATATGCAATTTTACTTCTCCAGAAGAGTCTCAACTGGAAAAGAAAACTTTTATTAAAAAGATTGATGATCTGGAATGTCAACTGCGGATTCTAAGACAAGAAATTGTTGTCTCTCGCAATTATAATCCTTCTAAGATACATCGAACCTCTTCGATCAATTCTTCTAGGCATTTTCAACAAGTTATTTCTGAATCTATATCATTTTCAAGTCATTCTGATGATATAGAAAAATAAAAAGACACACCAAATGGTTTGGTTCTCTTGTGTAGAAATCATGATCATCTAGATACAAGTTGCACAAAGCATCAAGAAAATCTCTCCAATGTTAAACCTTGTTTTCAGAAGAGGGAAGTGAAATCTCCTAAGAAACTTTCTCTTTCAAAAGAGATTTTCAGAATCATTCATAATTTACGAAAATCAACAAACAAGGTATTCAAAACTGTGCTGAAAAGAAATAATGATGCACATAACTCTTCTTTCTTAGTGTTTATGGGTAAAAATCGTTATGACGATTTTGGTAAATTCGGTAGGTGAGTGAGAAACTGGTTTAAACCCTAAAAAAATGTGTTTCACGTGAGCACTTTCTAGATTCAATAGATCAATCTGTATAAGTCCGACCTAAACCAAGAAATGGCCGTTCCAGACATGCTTCGGTCACAAAGTGGAGGAGAAGGGTTGATTTATGGAGGGAAGCGAAGAAAGGTGTTGAGACCATAATAGTTCTGGAAAGGTAGTGTCTCGACTTGTATCATAAAAGTGGAAGCTTAGGAAGCTTGCAAGAGATGGAAGCCTTTTTGGGAGAGCTTTCCAAGTTTCCTTTCTGAGTGTGTTGTGTTTTTATCCTGACCGAGACTTGTTGTCTGGTGGAAATAGGTAAGACCTATTTATACAAGTCGAGATTGAAACGTACCCTGGCCTCATGAAGGAAGAGAGTAAAGGGTGAAATAATTGGAGGAGGTGGTAACCGCAAGGTGTTTATGGGTGAAAACGTTTTCACCATTATTTCCTCATTTATTTGACCGCTTTATTCCTATTCGCGTTTTCTTAATGTGAGCGTAGTGTACACTGCAAGCTGTGACTTCCAAACCAAGACCCTGGAAAGCATCCCCTAGTTTGGGTAGATGTCTCGAGTGTCGGTTGCACCTTGAGTGCAAGTGGCGCTGCTAGGGGCGCGTGTGGCATGTGTGGAATGCCTTTGTTGCGGGTTGCACCTCGAGCACAAGTGGCAGTGCCAGAGCTGCTAGTGGCGTGTGTGGCATGTGCCAATGGCATGTGTGGAATGCCTTGGTGGTAGGTTGTACGTTGAGTGCAAGTGGTAGTGCCAGAGATGCTAGTGGCGTGTGTGGCATGTGTGGAATGTCTTGGTGGTAGGTTGCACGATTTGCAAGTTAGGCTACCAGCGTGGGTTTTGGCATGTGCCAATGACATGCTTGTCCAACTTGGATCATGGCCTGGTAAGAAAAGCTACCAGCGATGCGTGTTGGCATGTGCCAATTGCATGTGTGGCCATTAAGACCACAGCTTGGTAAGAAAAGCTACCAGCGAGCGTGTTGGCATGTTCCAATGGCATGCTCGGACATTAGGGCCACGGCCTGGTAAGAAAAGCTATCAGCGATGCGTGTTGGCATGTGCCAATGGCATGCTTGGCCATTAGGGCCACGGCTTGGTAAGAAAAGCTACCAGCGAGCGTGTTGGCATGTGCCAATGGAATTCTCGTCCATTAGGGCCACGGCCTGGTAATAAAAGCTACCAGCGAGCGTGTTGGCATGTGCCAATGGCATGCGTGACCAATTTGGCCTAGGTTGCATGGTTTGCAAGCCTAGGTGCGGGCGCTACTTTGGCATGGCATGGCTAGGGCCAAGGTAAGGGTGTTTGGCTTGGCGTGGCATGACCAGCGTATCTAGGGCCAAGGCAGTGTATGTTCGGCATGGCGCGACTAGCTTGAGCTAGGTGTGGCTGGCATGATTTTCCAGTGGCACGGAGGTACGGCTAGCATGGTTGTCATGCTTTGGCTCGTTTGGTGTGACTAGCGTAGCTAGGGCCAAGGCAGAGTGTGTTTGGCATGGCGCGGCTAGATTGAGCTAGGTGTGGCTGGCAGGATTTGCCATTGGCACGGAGGTGCGGCTAGCATGGTTCGCATGCTTTGGCGCGTTTGGTGTGGCTGGCATGATTTTCCGTTGGCACGGAGGTGCGGCCAGCTTGGGATAGGTGTGGCTGGCATGATTTGCCATTGGAACGGAGGTACGGATAACATGATTGGCATGCTTTGGCGCATTTGGTGTGACTAGCATAGCTAGGGCCAAGGCAGAGTGTGTTTGGCATGGCGCGTAGGGCTGTCAACGGCACTAAATAAAACAAATAATTCCTCTGCCGCTACCTTTGCCGTTAACATTTTCGGTTAACCGTTACCCGCTAATTTCCGACGGAATTGTAAAATCAGTTCCATTGCCGTTACGTCGGTTAAATCGGTTAACGGTTAATTTTCCGGAATTAACCGTTATGTTACAAGATAACACAAAAACAGGTCTAACTTCTAAATCCAAACAAACAACTTGTTCACACAGAAAAAAAAACATGTTCAGATCATCTTAATGTTCTATCAAAAGAAAAAAAACCAAGTTTTTGCAAAAGAAAAGACAAAGGATTAAAGGAAGTGCCAAGTGTATCTGCAAATGCATTCCTCCATATCCAAATTCTCCACTGCCAAACCCAAATGCCAATGCCAACTGCATCTGCAAATGCATTCCTCCTTAGTCCTCAACTTCTGCAGTAAGCCAATAAAATTGTCAATATCAGTGCAAGGTGGCAATGTCAGTGCAATCACAAGTTCACAACTATCAGTAAAAGATTAAGATATAAGATTTAAGTAAAATTACCAGTAACACAACTATTGCTCTCACTGAGAGTGAGATCTGGCATCCAATCACCCAAACAAAGCAAAGCTTCAACAAGATCTGGAGCTAATGAACTCCTGTGAGATGTGAGAACTCTGCCACCAATACTAAACATGGATTCTGATGCTACACTTGTCACTGGAACAGCCAATACATATCTTGCAATCCTTGATATAATTGGGTACTTGGCAGAGTGATTCTTCCACCAACTTAAGATATCAAACCTCATTTCTTCAGCAGATGTGCCTTTAGGAAGAACTGGTTCTGCTAAGTATGTCTCCAATTCTGACTTCTCAACCTCAAACATATTGTTTTCCATAATGAAATCATCATAACCAAATCCATATGATGTTGTTGTACTTGTACAGCTCTCAAATGCAGTTGAATGCATTCCAGTATCAAAATAATCTGGAGTTGTAGTGTTAGTTTCATAAGCACGGAAAAGAGCATTGAGTGCAATCTCAAATTTTCTATAGTGACTTTTATAGTGATCCAGACCATATACTCTCTTCATAACAAACTCCACCCATTTAGATTTGTACCTAGGATCTAAAACAACCCCAATGCCCATCAAAGTGTTACTTCTATTTCGTCTACTGCTTCTTCTGTTGCAACATCAGCATGTGGTGGTGATTGATTTCCTGATTGTTGAACTTGAGATGCAGAAGGTAATTGAGATGAAACTGAAAGTGATTGACAGGGATGACTTCTTTTTGATGAACCAACGTAATTAGATGCTCCTCCGCTTTGGGTCATGGTTAATTTTCCGGAATTGAAAACCCTAACTTCAATTTTCAGAAACCCTAAATTGAAATTTTAGTTTTTAGGATTGAAATTAAGCTCAAAATAAAAATAATAAGATAACCCTAGTTTTCTAATCGAATGAAGATGATGACTTTGCTTGAATTGAAAGGAAGGAGATGAGGGATTGAGGGTGATTTTTTCTTCTCTGGTTTGGTCGAGTTGAAGAACAGAAGAAGAATGATAAATTGATAATGGTCGAGTTCGATTCGAGTATAGGTATAGAATTTTACACGTGCTAGGTACACGTTAGCGGTTAACGGGATAACGGTTAACGGGAATAGGTATTCCATTGCCGTTACCGTCGGTTAAATTTAACCGGTACATTAGCGGTTACGGGTAACGGTTAACGGTATAACGGAACTAAACATAACAGCAACCGGGTAATCGGTTACGGTTAACGGGTTTCCGTTGACAGCCCTAATGGCGCGATTAGCTTGGGCTAGGTGTGGCTGGCATGATTTTCCATTGGAACGGAGTGGAATTAGGGTTTTGTTCATTGTAACCCTAATTTGAAAAAATACCCCCTATTAATTACTGACTACATGCATTAAATTTCCTAATAAATGTGTCACCGGTGACATTAGGTTATTTGGGGTTTTACAATTTTACCCTTTGTTTAAAAAACCACCATCAACATTAAGTCCCTTGCTTAGCTCGGAACATAAGCTTTGTTGCGAGGTAAGCATAAGATGGTGACAAACTATCAACAACAAATCGTAAAAAGAATTGAGGAGGCTTGTCTGACCTTTTTTATAAATAGGATTTGGAATCCTTGCCTCTGGCAGTTTTGCACAAATCGGGAGGCTGGCACAATTGGGAAGTCAGCGTCATTGAGAGACAGGAATCTGGGCGGTATTGAGAAGTTGACGCAAGTTGGGAAACTGAGCGTGCTAGCTGGCGGGACCGGCGCAAAGGTGGGGAAACTAAGTGTGCTATCTAGCGGGACCGGCTCAAGGCGGGGAAGCTGATTGTGCTAGCTGGCGTGACTTGGGCGACGTTGGGAAGTTGGGTGCAATTGGTGGGACCGGTGCAACTTGGGCGACGTTGGGAAGTTGGGCGCCTTTGTGGGCCCTTTCCTTATATGCACGATTTTTGGTATAAGGAAATCCTTCCCTATTTCAGAATCTCCACGCCCATATATATAAAATCTCTTTTTCTCATCTTTGTTCTTTCATCTGTTCATACTAGCGGCAGAGTCACAAAGAAAACCGGCTTCCAAGTATGTCTTCCAGTACTTCTCTTGTTTCCCTTTTCATGTAGGTGCAAACCCTAAAAGTAGGTGTTTTCTTTTATAATACTTGCAATGACATTGCGCATATGATTTCTTGGCATGCTTCTTGTAGAAATATTGTATATATGCACCCAAGGGAAATACTGCATATATGATTTGAACCCGTAGAAAAATGCTCCATATATACTTTTGAACCCGAAGAAGGATACCATAGACGCATTCGAGCCCGTATAAAATACTGCGTATATAGTTTTTGAACCCGAAGAAGATATTGCGTGTTCATTTTCGAACCCGTAGAGAATATACCCTCTTTTTTTTTCCAGGTTTTCCTTTTGTTGGGTGCGGTTATGTGTCAGGGAGATAATTTCGTCTTTCTCCGTGTGCAGATATCTTGTTACTAAGATGTTATGAAGAAATCCGACAAGATGTTACCTGAACAAAATTTCGCCTCATCGAAGGATGTTCATAGTTCCAAACAAAACATGGATGATGAATTCTTTGCCAAACCCCTCGCCCTTGTTCGGAAGAATCACCCAGGTTTCGTGCCAATTTTGTTAACCGGTGGTGAAGATGAAAATAAGACACGTTCGGTTCGCCCAGAGAACACCATACAGTTCTGTCTTCATAAAGGGGTATATTCTTCTTCCAACATTGATTTCAGGATGTGTCAAAGCCCATTGCGTTCTTTTGATAGATGGGTTGAGTTCATGGTGAGTAAGGAGCACATAAATACCAACTTGACTCGGGCGCAGATTATTGATGATGTCAGAGCTTCAGTAAATCTCCAGATTAGGAAGGATATCCCGGGCTTGGTTGCTTTCATCTCCAGATGGTGTTCGGACACCCATACGATCATATGTAGATGGGGTGAAATAAATTTCTCCTTGGAGAGTGTGTCTATCTTCCTGAATCTTCCGGTAACCAGGAATCTCAATATCCG
The DNA here is from genome assembly GCA_023529315.1 of Papaver bracteatum. Taxonomy (NCBI): domain Eukaryota; kingdom Viridiplantae; phylum Streptophyta; class Magnoliopsida; order Ranunculales; family Papaveraceae; genus Papaver; species Papaver bracteatum. The sequence continues at coordinate 45,977 of JAJJWX010002305.1, forward strand.
ATTGTATGAAGGTGAGGAGAAGATGCGGGATGACCTTGCTGCTAAGTTGGGAGATTTCGCTCGAAAATACTCCACTGCGAAGACTAAGGATTCTGTCCGGAAAGAGGATGAAAGGTGCTTTTACAGCTGGTGGATATCTCAATGGTTTCCGGACGAGCTGGAACCTAAACAGAAAAGCAGTGATCTTCATGTTATGGCATTTTTGGCTCTCTGGTTATCTAGAGACATTTTTGATGATGGTTCTAGCAAGAAGGAAATAAGACAAGAGTTTATAGTGATTGCTGTGAAGTTAGAAAAAGATGAAGTTCTTCCCATCGGCAAGCTATTCCTTGGTTCCATGTATGTATATCTGGATCACCTAGTTGCGAACATGTGAGTTTCGAATGGTTTCATGAAAGTGGATTCATATGTGCACGTTGCTTTTCTGCAAGCCTGGTTATGGGAGCACTTTGAGAAGTATGCTCTGAAACCGTTGCCTTCGATTCCCGCGAGTTGGAGCGGCTCCCGAATTCTTCAATGGATGAATAGGCATCCAAGAGATGGCATGAGCTTGGTTAGTTTTCTCGATAAGTCGCATGAAATCAGTTTTCGCCCATGGGAGCCGTTCCATAGGTCGGTGACTCAAATTGACACCTTTGCTTATGCTCCGATCATGTCTTTGTCTTCTGACGGCAACTTGAGTGTTGGTGAAAACTTGTTTATTCAAAGCTGCATGCCCGGCTATATGCCGTCTTTCTTCATGGGGTCTTTCCGAATAGCTGCTTATAATATTGACCGTGCTGCTCATCACATGGGTTTCTATCAAGGGGTGCCTCTTGATTACCGGCTGGTGGTTCCTAAGGATTCATTGCATGCTGCCCTCAATACCAGCGCTCTTGAGCCGGGTATCCGCCTTCCATTATTTCAAACGGGAAGAGTAACTTCGACGACCTTTGGCTATAATGAGTTCTGGTACGATGAGTTCATTATGATCCAAGATTTTGTAAATAACGTGGTGGAGAATGTTCGTTGTAAACCTTCCCCATCAGTTTTGAAGAAGTATCCAATGTTGAGAGATCCCAAGCGAAAGTTGCCTGGCAACTCGGAAAGTCCCCAGGCAAAGGAACAGAGAACGAAGAATCATGCTGGCGGGTTCCGGGCGATTTCAAAAGATCCTCCCGCAACTCTCGTTTCTTTCAGTTCTTCCAATAACCAGGTATGTGTCGCCTCCTTGTTGGTTTGTCTCAAACACGTGAATTTATGCTTAAAATATGTGTCTTGTTTCTTCCAGGGCTTCGGTAGTGTTAATGCTTTCGCTGCCCTTGCACGTTGCCAGGAGACGACAATTTCTTCGAAGAATTCCGGCGGCACCGAACCTTCTCATAGCGGTGATGAGTCAGAGAAAGGAGAAAGTTCGACAAGTGAGAGTGATTCCTCTGGCAGCACTGGTTCTCTTTCGGGAAGTAGTTCGGTGAGTTTTGCACTTATTTTCTTTCTTCTTCCGTTTATTCTTTTGAAAAATGTCTAACTCAAGTTCGCAAGGGGAATCCGGTTCGGAGTACAATTCTGGGGTGGAGCCACACGAAAACTTGCCCTTGGTGACCATCGTCGGTGACTTGGAGATGGGAGTTAGCCAATTGTCGGGCACTGATGTGATTCAAACGGTGGATGATTCCCTAACGGTTACTTCCGTAGATATGCAAAAGACCCTTTGAGAGTCGTGAGGCCAGTTGCAGGTGCCATTTTCGATCCCCCGTACTTGGTTCCTTATCCAGGTCATGTGCTGGTTGGCGGTTTCAGCGTGCTGGATAAGTATGATGCGTTGTACACCAGAATCTGGGAGAAGTATGGACATATGGATACAACCAATAAGATCACTAGTCGATTTGCGCTGGTTAAGCGTGTGGAAGAGGCTTTATCTTCCATCGAAGACATACGTGAGGTGACTGGCCACACCGTTTCTGAAGACGTTATTTCCAACTGGGAGCACCATCGCGACATGTGTGTAGAAAAGGAGTTCAACGCTTCGTGGTTTGTCGAAGGCCTTGCTGAGATACAGAAGTCGAAAGATGCATCTGTCGAAAAATTTTCTGCAGAGGAGATTGCACGACAGGAGGTAGAACTCGAAGCATTCCGAGATGTTGATTATGAAGAGAGCGTCTCTTGAAGATGCAAAGTTGACTTTCTCCAAGAAGAGCAGACCTCTGTTGATTGATTTTCCTTGAATGTTTCTCCATTAAACTTTCATTTAGGTTCTTTTTTTTTCTCCATTAAAAACATATCGGATGTCTGGTTCAAAGTTCGACCGGTTTTGATAGACAGCTGGTAGATTTTGAGGATATTGGATTATTTCTGGGATGAATTGTTTTGATAATATAACTTTGATTATGTTTTGTAAAAGGAATATTGCTTTTATGAAAGTGTGTGCTACCAATAGGCACAAGATGCAGTAGTATGACAGGTTTTATTAAGAACCTAAAAACATATCGCATATATTGCACAGTCTAAATTTACTCACTCCTTAGGTTTTTGCGAACACCCCCCCTCCATGTAAAAGGCGGCTTTGCTGGTAGCATCGCCAGCGAGTCCCCAGTTTTCTGGTGTAGTTTTTACAACTGGTAATTGGGTCGTCCGGAAGTTGATTTGGATTGAGTTGCCTTCCCCTACCATCTTGACATCTGGGTCGAAGAACGAGATCAATATTCTGACATTGTAGCCGATAGATCAATCCTCCCGCTGTGGTCGCCAATTATTTATGGGTAAAAATCGTTTCCGCCGATTTTGGTAAATTCGGTAGGTGAGTGAAAAACTGGTTTAAACCTTAAACAAATGTGCTGCACGTGAGCACTTTATAGATTCGAGAGATCAATCTATAAAAGTCCGGCCTAAACCAAGAAATGGCCGTTCCAGACTTACTTCGGTCACAAAGTGGAGGAGAAGGGTTGATTTGGGGAGGGAAGCAAAGAAAGGTGTTGAGACCAGAATAATTCTGGGAGATCAGTGTCTCGACTTGTATCAGAAAGTGAAAGATTAGGAAGCTTGCAAGAGATGAAAGCTTTTCGGAGAGCTTGCAAAGTTTCCTTTTCTGAGAGTGTTGTATTTTTCTCTTGACCGAAACTTGTTGTCTGGTGGAAATAGGTAATACCTATTTATACAAGTCGAGATTGAAACGTACCCTGGCCTCATGAAGGAAGAGAGTAAAGGGTGAAATAATGGGAGGAGGTGGTAACCGCAAGGTGTTTATGGGTGAAAAAGTTTTCACCATTATTTCCTCATTTATTTGACCGCTTTATTCCTATTCACGCTTTCCTAATGTGAGCGTAGTGTACGCTGCAAGATGTGACCGCCAAACCAAGACCCTGGAAAGCATCCCCCAGTTTATGTTGATGTCTCGAGTGTCGGTTGCACCTTGAGTGAAAGTGGAGCTGCTAGGGGCGCGTGTGGCATGTGCCAATGGCATGTGTGGAATGCCTTTGTTGCGGGTTGCACCTCGAGCGCAAGTGGCAGTGCCAGAGATGCTAGTGGCGTATGTGGCACGTGTGGAATGCCTTGGTGGTAGGTTATACGTTGAGTGCAAGTGGCAGTGCCAGAGCTGCTAGTGGCGTGTGTGGCATGTGCTAATGGCATGTGTGGAATTCCTTGGTGGTAGGTTGCACGGTTTGCAAGTTAGGCTACCAACGTGGGTTTTGGCATGTGCCAATGACATGCGTGGCCAACTTGGATCATGGCCTGGTAAGAAAAGCTACCAGCGATGCGTGTTGGCATGTGCCAATGGCATGCGTGGCCATAGGACCACGACTTGGTAAGAAAAGCTACCAGCGAGCGTGTAGTTGCAGGATTTCCCACACTACACCCTTGTTAAGATCTTGTTATAATCAACTCATAATTGAAGATTTAAAGCGACACTTTATTATTTTGTTCTCAGAAATGTTTACAGAAATGGAAGAATTCAAAATTACAACTATTCTCTTGAAGTTTCTCTCTCCTCAAGACTTTCTTAACTCTCAAAAATACATCATCATTTTCTGGACACATTGGGTCTATATTTATAGGGTAGTTACATAATGGATGACAGCTAAGTTTTCCTCTTATTTTGGGTTGATTCTGCGATTGTACCGCGGTGGTTGCAATGTTAAATCTCGCAAGTTTTGTATCCATCGCAGAAAAAATGTGCTTTTCTCAAGTTTTCTTCAATCGTCAATTATGAAGTCACTCTTTTGACTGCTTTTGTTACACTCGCAAAGTGTAGTTGAAGATCTTGCGGTGATGCTCGCTGTGAAGTGTTGTTAATCTCGCAGAGAAGTATTGTAGCGATATTATGGTCCTACATCTTGCCTCTTCTCATGTCTTCTTCGCAAAGTGAAGAGGATATGAGAATCTTCAATTCTTCAAAGTGCTCGCAGCCTCTCTTCTTTCCATATTTTGTTCTCGACATTGCTCCGTTAATTTAGCTTTAACCGCCTACACGTGTTGTAAATTCATCTTTTTACTGACACGTCTTTAATCAACGGGTTATTCTCTTTTGCCTATAAAAGGTGGAGTTAAATTTCAAAACTAATTTTCCTCTTCTACTTCTTTATTTTCTTCATCTGTTTATTTTATCTTCCGTTTGCAACTTTTCTTCTTCTTCATATTCTCCTGCTACTGTTCTAATGGAATCATCAAGGTATGTTCTTTGATTATAATTTTCATTTGATTTAACTTTTACTCATATTCTTCGATCTTCTCTATTTGATCCTTCATAACTCCCGTATTATGTCTTCTCTTCAGTGGAACTATCCCTAATACCCAATCCTCAGGTCAAAACCCTAATGCTCGCAAAAGACCGACTCAGAAGAAGAAGAGAAGTTCTGCGAATGGTAAGGTGGTAAGAAACATATCCTATTTCTTAATAACAATATTGTTGCCTCTATTTCTTATCTAAGTTATTATTCACAGAATGTCGAGAACATCGCTAATCCTCCTAAAAGATCTCGTCAGTTTAAAGCTCTTGAGGCTGATTTCTCCATCCCCACATTAGCATCTTCAAGAGTTACTCCTACACCCTTGCAATTGAATCCTCTTTCTTTTACCTGCGAGAATATCGCTGCCAACACCTCTACTTCTTCTGATTCATTGATAAATCAAGCTCCTGAAATTACTGTGACTGAAGTTCCTTCTAGCCCTCTATTTCCTTCAACTGTTGTTTTTCCCAACACTCCTCCTTCTGATAATACAACCATCGCAAATGACTCAAATCGTCAACTTTTCCTCGTTACCACTTCACCCTCTGCATATCTTCCTCCATAGAATGGAATCTTAGATGGAGTCGATGTTGCTTTTAAAATTTTATCTAATATTTTAGACGATGCTAGAAAATCTTCTACTGAATCTCTTCAATATGAAGCTTGCGAGACCTTACTTAAATATTTTGGCTCTGATAATACTGCTTCACTAGCATATTTAGAGAATGAAGTTGAAACTCTGAGAAAAAGCCTTCAAGTTAAAATTTCTGAATGTGATACTTTGAACCATATGCTTCGCAACTCTTCTCTTAACTGCGAGAACCTTCGCAGAAAAAATGACGAGCTGAAAGGTACAATTTTTCTGCCTCTACCCTTTTGTTTTTCTATTTTGCTTTTATATCCTCTGTACTCAAATCTCCTTCTTAAATTCTTGATTCATATATTAGTTTCAAATCGGACTCGTTTCATGGAGAGACTTAAATTTGAATCTATCGCTGACGAAGCTCGTGTTGAAAGAGATTCTTGGATGAACCAGTATAATAGATTAGATAATCCCTACACATATTCGATCGATCAAATAGATAATCTTACTAATGAGAATAACCAACTATCGCAAAGTCAAAATTTATTAAGTAACGAGATTACTCGTCTCTCATATTCGTTAACCAAGTCTAACTTGGCGGTAGAATCTTTATCAGATGAAAATAGAACTTTATCCCAAGAGAAACATAGATTTTCAAGCTTGATGGCGATTTCTTCACAGCAATTGAGTAATCTACAAAGAATATGCGATAATCAAGATCAATCTCTTCGTTCCCTTAAAGATGAACTCAAGGAGGTAATCAATCATCTGTATTTGAGAAGGATAAACTTATCAAGGGTAGGTTAACTCTTAGTTTGAAGGCCAGCGAGCTTCAAGACCAATACTCTCAATTGAAGAAATCTCATTCTTTACTAGCAAAGGAAAACTCGTCTCTACGCACCAGAGAAGAAAATATGAAATCTCGTCTGAAGGGTGCGGTTGACGATAAATTCGATGACGCTATGAATCAATGGGAAAACTGTTTCTTTACATTAATTCAAAACTTAACCTCGCAGAAAGAAGGTAGTCAATTGACTGCCTCTCTTGTTGACCTTTCTGTCAAATTTTGTGTTATATTTCTTGAAAAATCTTTGACTGAATGATCTTTTATCACTTTTGTCACTCGCAGAATCTGAAAGAAGTCTTCATTATACCATCGCTGATCTTACTGAAAAATTGGATAAAGTTCGCAAAGAAAACAAGACTCTTACTTCCAATTATATTGAAGCTCACGACAAAGCAGAAAGAAGGCTTGATTATCTTGAGTACTTCAAAAATATAGAGATTAGGAATCGTGACAGAGGTTTCCTTCGCAAGGTTCACCTCAGTGCTGAAGTTCTCGTGAACGATATTCTACTCTCCCATTCTCTTCCTCCTATGTCTGTTCCTCCTTTAAAAGTTGATGATGATGAAATTCCTCTTCCCATGGACAAGGAATTAGAATTCACTGATGAAGAAAATACCATTCAAGAAGATAATGAAGAAGAAAGAAGTCCTCCTAAAGAAGTAACTACGAGTGTTGAGAAGAATATTGATGAAGCTGGCAATTCTGGAAAGAATAACGAATCTGGCGAGCAAGAATAGTGAATCTGGCGAGACAATTATCAAAACTTGAATTTCATTTTTACTTTCTTTTTCTTCTTCTTTCTTGCGAATAATGTAACTTTTGAAATTTTAGAATTCAACTTTTTATTTTGTTTACTTTGAATATCCTCAAGGAAGATAATGAAATCTTATTTCTTCACTCCCCTACTTGCCCTTTATTATCTTTCTTGAAATGGTGAATGATTTCCAGTGTCTTCTTTCGTGAAAGTATGAAGATATCTGCGATGTAATGAATATATCTGCAATATTCCGATTTTTTTTGAAAGAGTTTACGATGTTATGAATCTTCCTTCTTATATATTCTCCTGCGATGAACAAATCTTTCCTGCATCTCAAAATAGAATAGTTAATTTTTAAGATTATTCTGTTGGTCTTATTTTGCCTTCCTAGTTAAAGGTCTTATTTTGCCACATCTTTTCTTTCTGTGACAAAATCGCATGACGTCTTTACATTTGCATGTATTGACCCATTGATCTTGTCTTATCAATTTTTTCAACTTCTCTGCGACAATATGATAAGTATAAATTCTCTTGCAAGAATTAAACCTTATGACATTGCCATCTTGCGATGAAATCCCAGGAAGTCTTTACACTTGTTAAGTGTAAAAACCCATTGATCTCATCTTAACTTTTCTCTTTTGGCTTGTTGCCTTTGTATAACATTCATCACGCGACAATATGACAGGCCTAAATGTTCTTGCGATCATAAAGCCCCATGATATTGCCGTCTTTAGACACTTATCAGCTCCCTAATGGAGGGTGCCTCCCTTATCTTCCCCCTCGTTGCCCCTTCAAGGAGGGCACATCGGCCATACAAGACTAGATCCTCCCATCCAGATTTGCCAACAACCAGCTGTTTTCGCAGTCTCTTGTCCTTTATGCCTATATGGCTTATAGTTACAAGACTGCACCCTAAGTAGGGTTTTCTTCAGGGCGAGTGCATCGTAGCCAAGACTTGCCAAGGATGTCCAGGGTAGTTTCGTACGCCCCGGGCACCAATGACTCAACCGTGTACCTCGGCGCCTTGGTCATAATTTTCACTCCTTAGAAGAGGTCCTTAGTCGTCCAATCATGGTATAACCTTGTATAATTGGAAATCCAAGATCCCTCTCCTGGATAGGTTTTCTTTAACCCCATCATCTGCATAACTCAGGTTCCAGCAGCGGTATAACCTTATCATTGAGTCATGTCAAGAGATGCCCCCTTATATGACGCACTATTAGGTCTTACATTTGCCTCTTGCGAAATTGTATCCGCGAACTAAGGTGCACGCCATAAAGGTTCGTCACATTCTATTAATCTCTGCGAAATTTTATTCGCGTTTCTCGCGAGTATTATAACTCTGATAAAATTTCATTTCTTTGATTTTCTTGTAAAATTTTTCAATTCTTTCAAACAGAGTACTCTTTTCAATTGCACTTTCTTCAAACAAATTATGCGTAAGCTTCTTTAAATTTCATCATTTTACCTTTCTACTTACTATCTTCTGGTTCTGCTTTTCTGTTACGTTTTGTTGTTTTTCTTTATCTCGAGTCGCTCGTCATCATCTTCCTCTCATTTGCTCTATTGAATCAATCATCAATCTTTCACATCTCTGTCGTTGCTTGATGTTTTACTTCCAATTGCTCTTCTTCTCAGCTCTTTCCTCACAAGATTTTATATCAATATCATAACATTTCTTGCTTTCTCCCCAATCCCCCTTAATAACTCCAACACTATTAGGATGAGGAAATTTAACACACTGGTGGGAATTAGATGCTACACCTAATATCCCATGCAGCCAAGGTAGACCAATCAGGGCATTGTAAGGTGATTCAATGTCAACAACACAGAATAAGATCTTGGAAGTTATCCCTTTCAATGGAATCCGCATTTGAATTTCCCCTTTGGGTTTATTGGCAGTTCCATTAAAACCATAGATTTTATATGTTGAGGGAATTAGATCTTCGTCTCTTCCACCCATGGTCTTATATGTATGATAAAATAGTATGTCAACTGAGCTTCCTGTGTCTATTAGAACTCTATTGATAGCCCAAGAATCTTCATTTTCATCAGCATTTTCTGCATCGTCTTCTTATATTTGCTTTGGATTTATCTCTAATCTTACCACCAATGGGTTATCATGCTGCTCGCCTGGTTCTAGTACTTCTTGTGCAGTGAAAAATATAATTTGTTTCTGTCATTCTTCTAATGGCGAAGCTCTCGCGATATTCATTATCTTTCTTCTATCTGTGTCTCTCGCGAAGACTTTGCTTAGAACATTATCATGGAAATCCTCTATAGTTCTGTGTGAATGTATAATGTAATTACAAAACAAATTCTTTGCTTTAGCCCCAACTTCTATTACGAATGATTCTGCTCCTTTTACAGTATTTACCCTGTGAATTTAGGTCGTTTGGAGGCAATCGCTGAGATTGTGGATGTCCTACTAAAAAGTGGTTCAGCTTTCCTTGATCAATCATCCTTAAAATTATTCTCTTTACATTCCTGCAGTCATTTACTGTGTGACCATGAAAGTGATGGTAAGGACAAAATTCTTGACTATGATTATTAGGATGTGGTTCCTTTCCCATATTCCATGGAGATGGTATATTTTCCATCAAAATGATAGCTTCCCAGATTTTTTCTATACTATCATTTAGAGGAGGCATCTTAATTTCTTCCCATATGATCTTTTGATTTCCTTGGCTTCTGAAATTGTTTTGCCTCTGTCCACCATAAGTTTCTTGCGGCTGATCAAGCCTTTGAATCTTATTATTCCCACCGCGATTGTAATAATTCTTCTCCCTTTCATATTCTTCTTAATCTCGACTGCCCATAGCTACCAACTTCTGCTGGTTATCAGTCTCCACTTTCTCCTGTTGTGTTTGCAAGCTGCTCGCCACATTGTTAATCATTTTAGGAAGTAAACTCCCATTTGCTGCTACTGAATTGGTATTCGCGATTGGATATGATTTCATCTCATTTTGTTTCTCCTCCAAATAAATGTACTCTTCTTGTAGTTCTCGTAGTTCAGTCATAGTGATTGTATTCTTGACTCTGAAAATTTGTATGTACAGCAGATTGGTCGCGAACATTGCATTGATATAAGACAAGATTATATATCTCTCGTCTACTCTTCCTGCCATGTCACTGCACATTGTCTTCCATCTTATGGTTAAATGTTTCAGACTCTCGCCAACCCTCTGTTTTAACCCAAACACGTCTTCAATACCTGGCCGCGATGAATTGTTGCTTATATATGCTCCCAGAAATGTAGCTTGTAAATGATCAAAAGAAGTTATAGTATTTTTTGGCAATCCCTCAAACCTTTTTAGCGCCTCGCCAGTTAAGCTAGATGCAAAATGCTTGCACAATACAACATCATGATTCTCCCATTGCAGCATACACCTAACATAAGCCTTAACATGTTGTACAGCACAGGTAGTTCCATCAAAAATGCTGGTTAATGCTGGTAAGTTTCACTTTGGAGGTATTCCTCTTAATTGTACTTCTTGAGTGAATGGAGTCCTTGCAGCTTCTTCAATAGCTTCATCAAGTTGCCTTCTACCTCATTCTCTTCTGTTATTTATTATTTCCCTCATCTCTGCTAATTCTCTTAAAATTTGCTCATTCGCCGTCGAATTTGGTTCCATCGGTCTTTTTAATGCAGCTTCCCTTCTCCTGCGTTCATGTACCTCTTGTCTTGCGAGATTTTGTGTGTCTTCATCTACACCCACATTCCTTCTTCTGCGATCTTCTGCTTCACCTTCTTCTTGCAATCGTAACTGAACTTCTCTAACTTGATGTGTAAACTTCTTTTGCTTTTTATCTGTATGAATTAGAAAACAATTCTTTTTTTGCAACATAATCAATCAATCATAATTATTATCCTTTAATTATTTGTATAAATGTACCGTCTATGCAATTTTATCATATGATGGATGAATAATAATTTCATCATTCTATGCATTTCCATACTTGCCTCTATTATTCATCTGTAATATGAAAAAATTGAGTAGAGATTAGATATTAGTTGTGAATTAAATTAAATTTGCCTCAATATCGGCGATGTTATCGCTAGCAATAATTGTATAACTTTATGATTTCTGCGTAGAAGCGCAAATCTCATAAATTCTGCGAGCATTATCGCAATAATCTTATGGTCTTATATTTTTGTTGATTTCTAATTTATGACATGCTATTGATGGATCTATCCCTGGCATCTCATCCATGCTCCACTCGAAGATATCTTTATACTCTCGCAAGAGATTTATAGTTCTTTCTTCCTCATCTGCCTCAATTCTAGTCCCAATTTTCAGCATTTTAGGCTCTTCTTCACTCCCAATATTTACTTCTTTTGTTGGTTCTGCTGCAATATAGATGGCTTCAGGTTCTCCCATTGGTGTTGGTATTTTCATAACTTTCGCGAGTTCATCTCTTTCTCGCGAGATTTCACTGGGTATTCCTTTTCCTTCTTTTGCTCTTATCATGTAAATTTTAAATTCTTCTTCCTTCTTTGTTTCTCTTGCCAATTTTCTGCGAGCCTTTCGCAGCTTTGGACGTTCTTCACAAATTCTTACTTCAATTTGGTAATACAATTTCGCAAAATCTGTGTCTCCTCTAATTTCTCCAATTCCACTGGGTATAGGAAATTTGATGCATTGATGCAACGTTGATGCTACAGCCTTGATTGCGTGTATCCATGGTCTTCCTAATATCATGTTATACGGTGATTCCACGTCTACCACACATAATTTTACTTGTGTTTCAATTTACCCTAGTGGAATTCGTACTATTATATCGCTTTTAGGTTTTGTTAAAGATTTTCCAAAGCCATGAACATGATATGTTGAATAAGACATTTCTTCATCCTTATATCCCATTTTCTTGAAAGTATGATAAAATATTATATCTACAGAACTTCCTGCATCCACCAAAGTTCTATTCATAGCCTATTCTTCTACAGATTTTATTGATTCCTCCTTTCTCATTGGTATAGCGGATACTGTGATTACCAATGGAGAGGTATGACTTAGATTTTCTTCTGGTATTTCTGCTACTGTAAATGTGATCTCCTGCTTTTCCCAATCTTTCAATGGTGATATTTTTTCCACCGTCATAATTTTCCTTCCTTTAAAATCCCGTTTGTGTATCTTCCCCTTAATATTTTCATGAAATCTATCAATCATTGTTCTTGTTACCATACCACACTCCAATTTTCTACAATCCTATTTGATTCTAATCATCCTTCCTTCAAATATCTTACTGATTTGTTTTATGATTTTCTTAATCTTGAACAACTCTTATCTTCTTCTTCACCTTTTTCTATGATTTCGCTAATTCAATCCCTGTTTCGGGCACCAAAATGTAGTTGCAGGATTTCCCACAATACACCCTTGTTAAGATCTTGTTATAATCAACTCATAATTGAAGATTAAAAACGACACTTTATTATTTTGTTCTCAGAAATGTTTACAGAAATGGAAGAATTCAAAATTACAACTATTCTCTTGAAGTTTCTCTCTCCTTAAGACTTTCTTAACTCTCAAAAATACATCATCATTTTCTGGACACATTGGGTCTATATTTATAGGGTAGTTACATAATGGATGATAGCTAAGTTTTCCTCTTATTTCGGGTTGATTCTGCGATTGTACCGCAGTGGTTGCAATGTTAAATCTCGCAAGTTTTGTATCCATCGCAGAACAAATATGCTTTTCTCAAGTTTTCTTCAATCGTCAATTATTACGTCACTCTTTTGACTGATTTTGTGACACTCGCAAAGTGTAGTTGAAGATCTTGCGGTGATGCTCGTTGTGAAGTGTTGTTAATCTCGCAGAGAAGTACTGTAGCGATATTCTGGTCCTACAGAGCGTGTTGGCATGTGCCAATGGCATGCTCAGCCATTAGGGCCATGGACTGGTAAGAAAAGCTACCAGCGATGCGTGTTGGCATGTACCAATGGCATGCTTGGCCATTAGGGCCACGGCTTGGTAAGAAAAGCTACCAGCGAGCGTGTTGGCATGTGCCAATGGCATGCTCGGCCATTAGGGCCACGACTTGGTAAGAAAATCTACCAACGAGCGTGTTGGCATGTGCCAATGGCATGCTCGGCCATTAGGGCCACGGCCTGGTAAGAAAAGCTATCATCGATGCATGTTGGCATGTGCCAATGGCATGCTTGGCCATTAGGGCCACGGCTTGGTAAGAAAAGCTACCATCGAGCATGTTGGCATGTGCTAATGGCATGATCGGCCATTAGGGCCACGGCTTGGTAAGAAAAGCTACCAGCGAGCGTGTTGGCATGTGCCAATGGCATGCTCGGCCATTAGGGCCACGTCCTGGTAAGAAAAGCTACCAGCGAGCATGTTGGTATGTGCCAATGGCATGCGTGACCAATTTGGCCTAGGTTGCATGGTTTGCAAGCCTAGGTGAGGGCGCTACTTTTGCATGACGTGGCTAGGGCCAAGGTAAGGTGTTTGGCTTGGCGTGGCGTGACCAGCGTAGCTAGGGCCAAGGCAGAGTGTGTTCGGCATGGCGCGGCTAGCTCGAGATAGGTGTGGCTGGCATGATTTTCCATTGGCACGGAGGTGCGGATAGCATGGTTGGCATGATTTAGCGCGAATATCGTTGCTAGGGCCAAGGCAGAGTGTGTTTGGCATGGCGCGGCTAGCTTGAGATAGGTGTGGCTGGCAGGATTTTCCATTGGCACGGAGGTGCGTCTAGCATGGTTCGCATGCTTTGACGCGTTTGGTGTGGCTGGCATGATTTGTCGTTGGCACGGAGGTGCGGCTAGCTTGGGCTAGGTGTGGCTGGCATGATTTGCCATTGGCACGGAGGTGCGGCTAGCATGGTTGGCATGCTTTGGCGCGTTTGGTATGACTAGCATAGATAGGTCCAAGGCAGAGTGCGTTTGGCATGGCGCGATTAGCTTGGGCTAGATGTGGCTGGCATGAGAACCCTAAATAAATTTTCGAGAGATCAATCTGTATAAGTCCGGCCTAAACCAAGAAATGGCCGTTCCAGACTTGCTTCGGTCACAAAGTGGAGGAGAAGGGTTGATTTGGGAAGGGAAGTGAAGAAAGGTGTTGAGACCAGAATAGTTCTGGAAAGGTAGTGTCTCGACTTGTATCAGAAAAGTGGAAGCTTGCAAGAGATGGAAGCCTTTTTGGGAGAGCTTGCCAAGTTGCCTTTCTGAGTGTGTTGTGTTTTTCTCATGACCGAGACTTGTTGTCTGGTGGAAATAGGTAAGACCTATTTATACAAGTCGAGATTGAAACATACCCTAGCCTCATGAAGGAAGAGAGTAAAGGGTGAAATAATGGGAGGAGGTGGTAACCACATGGTGTTTATGGGTGAAAACGTTTTCACCATTATTTCCTCATTTATTTGACCACTTTATTCCTATTCACGCTTTCTTAATGTGAGCGTAGTGTACGCTGCATGATGTGACCGCCAAACCAAGACCCTGGAAAGCATCCCCCAGTTTGTGTTGATTTCTCGAGTGTTTGTTGCACCTTGAGAGCAAGTGACAATGTCAGGCTGCAAGTGGCGCGTGTGGCATGTGCCAATGGAAGGTGAGGAATGCCTTTGTTGTGGGTTACACCTTGAGTGAAAGTGGCAATGCCAGGATGGAAGTGGCGTATGTGGCATGTGCGGAATGCTTTGGTTGCAAGTTGCATCTTGAATGCAAGTGGAAATGTCAGGCTACAAGTGGCGCGTGTGGCATGTGCGGAATACCTTGGTTGCAGGTTGTACGGTTTGTAAACCTAGGCTACCAGCGAGCATGCTGGCATGTGCCAATGGCACGCACGGCCAAGTTGACCTAGGTTGCACGGTTTGCAAGCCTAGGCTACCAGCGGGCGGATTTGGCATATGCCAATGGCACGCACGACCAAGTTGACCTAGGTTGCACGGTTTGCAATCTAGGATACCAGCGATCATGTTGGCATGTGCCAATGGCACGCATGGCCAATTTGACCTAGGTTGCACGGTTTGCAAGCTAGGCTACCAGCGAGCATGTTGGCATGTGCCAATGGCATGAGTGGCCAATTTGGCATAGGTTACACGGTTTGCAAGCTAGGCTACCAGCGAGCATGTTAGCATGTGCCAATGGCACGCATGGCTAAGTCGACCTAGGTTGCACGGTTTTCAAGCTAGGCTACCAGCGAGCATGTTGGCATGTGACAATGGCATGAGTGGCCAATTTGGCCTAGGTTGCACGGTTTGCAAGCTAGGCTACCAGCGAGCATGTTGGCATGTGCCAATGGCTCGCATGGCAAAGTTGACCTAGGTTGCACGGTTTGCAATCTAGGATACCAGCGAGCATGTTGGCATGTGCCAATGGTACCGACGGCTTGGTCCCTTGGTTTCATGGTTTGGCAAGATGGGAAGAGGGCGCTTTTGGCATGGTTAGGCTAGCTTGGCTAGGTGTGTGACCAAGCTATGGTTTTTGGGCCAAAGGCCATGAGGAGATGACCAGGTTTTGCTCCTGAGATTGAAGGGCAATCGTTGATTGTTGCACACCTTCACTTTGGTAGCCGCAAGGGGAAGGCCGGTATAGTGGCACGGCTAGGGCCAAGGTAAGGTTGTTTGTCTTGGCGTGGTGTGACTAGCATATCTAGGGTCAAGGCAAAGTGTGTTTGGCATGGCGCGGCTAGCTTGGGCTAAGTGTGGCTGGCATGATTTTCCATTGGCACAGAGGTGCGGCTAGCATGGTTGGCTGGCATGATTTGCCATTGGCACATGGGTGCATCTAGCATGGTTGGCATGCTTTGGCGCAGTTGGTATGACTAGCATACTTAGGGCCAAGGCATAGTGTGTTTGGCATGGCGCGGCTAGCTTGGGCTAGGTGTGGATGGCATGATTTTCCATTGGCACAGAGGTGCGGCTAGCATGATTGGCATGCTTTGGCACATTTGGTGTGGCTGGCATGATTTTCCATTGGCACAGGGGCGCGGCGAGCATGGTTGGCATAATTTTGCGCAATTGGTGTGACTAGCATAGCTAGGGCCAAGGCAGAGTGTGTTTGGCATGGCGCGGCTAGCTTGGGCTAGGTGTGGCTGGCATGATTTTCCATTGGCACAGAGGTACGGCTAGCATGGTTGGCATGCTTTGCTTTGGGCGGGAATGCGTTGAGGCTATCATGGTTAGCATGATTTGGCGCGGTTGGTGTGACTAGCATAGCTAGGGCCAAGGAAGAGTGTGTTTGGCATGGTGCGGCTAGCTTGGGATAGGTGTGGCTGGCATGATTTGCCATTGGCACAGAGGTGCAGCTAGCATGGTTGGCATGCTTTGGCGCGTTTGGTGTGGCTGGCATGATTTGCTATTGGCACAGGGGTGCGGCTAGCATGGTTGTCATGCTTTGGCGCGGTTGGTGTGACTAGCATAGCTAGGGCCAAGGCAGAGTGTGTTTGGCATGGCGCGGCTAGCTTGGGCTAGGTGTGGCTGGCATGATTTTCCATTGGCACAGAGGTGCGGCTAGCATGGTTGGCATGCTTTGGTGCGTTTGGTGTGGCTAGCATATCTAGGGCCAAGGCAGAGTGCGTTTGGCATGGCGCTTCTAGATTGGGCTAGGTGTAGCTGGGATGACTTTCCAATGGCACGGAGGGGAATTAGAGTTTTTCTCGTTGTAACCCTAATTTGAAAAAAAAAATACCCCCCCATTAATTCCTGACTACATGCATTGAATATTCTAATAAATGTGTCACCGGTGACATTAGGTTATTCGGGGTTTTACAATTTTACCTTTTGTCTAAAAACCACCATCAACACTTAGATACAAGACATAAATAAGGAACAACAAACACTTTCTCCCCTCATAAGAAACCACCCATTCCTGCTTCGTATTGGAAAAGTTACAATTTGTAATAAGGTATAAGATGGTTCTTGTTGTTTTCTCTCTTAAACAAGAACCATATTCTTCAAGAGGGTTGTGAGGAAATATTTTTGTTGTTTCACTAGTTTTTTTTTGTTCTTCATTTGGCTACCTCTTCGGTAACATTTTTTTTTTCCTGTAAAACTTTTTCTTATGGTTAACCAATTTATGTTAGGGTTTTTGGTCAAGGGTCTTTTTGGAAATTTATCCCTTATCTTCCTTCTTTTTAAGTTGAAGATTTCTCCTAAGAGGGAACATTTCATTTATCTCGTCTATCATGTCATCATCAAGTCTTTCAAGTAAAAAAAAAATGATGTTTGGATTGTGCTCTTTCCCTCTAAGAAGATTCGCTTTGATGCTTCTGATAGTGAGATGTGCTCTGAAAAAAGTGATTCCTCTCTTGATGGGAATCCCTCTATCTCTCCTCTTGAATAAGCTCCCTTTAACCATGAATCTCGTCTTGGAACAAGTAAGTGCTCTGAAGAGTGAACTTGAATCTTCTTCCAAAAGACTTGAAGAAGATGGATAATCTTGAATCCAGGATTGATCTAATCGAAGATGAGCTTGAAGAATATAGGGAATATGAGAAGAACATTCAAAGTAAGTGAAATGTTTTATGGGGATTGTTACTCTTTAATAAATATCTAGTAAACTTCTTATGAGAATTTATTCTTGTGTTTTAAGAAGGATAACTAGGGTTTGGAATAGCCATTATTGTGAGTACACATAGCTATTGCCAACGTTTTTCATCTTGCAATATTTTTAGATTTATTTTTTAAAATTCTAAAGTTGATTTGGAAGATGATGTTTGCAGTATTAATCTTTATGGTTTTATATATTGCAAATTGTTATGGGATATGTTGTTTACATCCACGAACCTTGACTGTCCCATATTTGTTTAAAAGTTAACTCTATTATATGTCGGTATGAAAGTATTGATAAAAGATAGAATGAACTTTTGACTACAAAAGTTAAGCCTTTTATGTCATTATGAAAATATTGATGGAAGAAAGGATGAACTTTTGTTTACAAAGATTAAGTCTATTATATTTCATTGTGCAAATATTGATGAAAACTAGAATAAATTTTTGATTATTCCGCAGTATTGGTCTTTCCCTGATCCACGTCTTTGTGTATGTATTGTGTTGCTCCGTAAGTTCTCTTATGTTGAGAATGACCAATTAAATTGATCATTTTCCTTGTGGTTAATTCATTGAGATTTTTGGATACAAATTCATGTTTCATGTGATTTGTTAATGTCCAAAGAAATCCTTCTTTTCTTGTAAAAGTAAGGTCGCTCTTGTTGTTCTTTCGGGAATGACATTTTATAGGGGAGAGTTCTTAATTGAATTTGTGCTTAATTGTTAAATCTTTGTGGGGAGTACGGCTATGGAATATTGTAGGGGTTATCTTGTATCTTTATAAACTCCTTAATGAATGCATTTAGTTTCGGCTATTTGATGGCATCTAAACAAGTTGATATGTTGTTCTCTTTTGGTCTTGAAGTATCTCTATGAAAATTTCATGAGGATCCCACTAGTTTTCGTACCTTTGCCAATTTTTATTGACAAAAATGGGGATAATTAATGTGTAGTTCACACTACAAATACATATGGTTTACGAATCATTATGTAAGGGGGAGTGGTTTTCATGTGAGATGAAGTATTGAATAAGGGGGAGTGATACATATCACCATAGTATTGTTGTCAAAGTTGTGATACAATTGAACTTTGATGTTGTATAATGATATTATGACACTGTATGACAATGATTGAGATAAACTGTTTTCTCATTGTTATAGCTACGGATCTTCAACAACTATGATACCGAGTTGAACACATTAAGAATCATTGGAGTACTTGGAAGTGACGAATATTTCGAGTAATGTTGAAGAACCAAGGAGATCAAGCATTTGGATGAGAAGCTACAAAGTTTATTTATTTTGTAATCCATATGTATTGATAGTTTTGTCACTAAAATTGACAAAGGGGGAGATTGTTAGAGCACTGCTCGGTCGAACTCTAAAGTGTTGCCATCTCAAGCTTATTTTTCAATATTAGTGATCAAAACCATAAGTCTTGATTTCTAGTCTACTTATAGTAATGTATCGGACTAGGATAGATTGTGTAGTTGAGCATTAGACTTCATGGCGTTCATCATTAGAATACTAAGAACTACTAAGGAGAGCTTGTAGAACTTCATCAATAAAAGGTATGTGGAGAGTGAAACTCATCTATCACTTGGAAAGTTTATTTCTACTTTATCACCTATATTGAGACAAAAGTCGTATTACTATAGTTTTTGATTATGCACATTTGATATTTCGAGCTGAGTTTAACTCGCTTACATATTTCTCTAAACATGTGTTGGTAAGCTTTCGCTTATACCAAGTTCATCTTATATTCTTGACGAAAGTCAAAAGACGATCATGTGAAAATCGCCGAGTAACATCTTTCATGGTTTGTATAATACAATCATTTGGTGTAGACTTGGAATGTTTCTCTATGATTATTTCAATATCTTGAAAATTGCTTTGATGATAATAGTGTGTGAAAACGGCTATTGTCATCCTCTAAGAAAGTTTCAATGATTGAAATAGAGTTTAGAATACTTGACCATCATTGGATTATAAACATAGTGTGCATTCTTGCATGTATGTGATCCATGACTGGAACTAAAGTATGCATACCCGTATGCGTACTTGTAGTTGTGAAATTACGTGTACCAAGTACACATACCGGTACCCATACTTGTGTCAGGTATAGGTCCGAGAATTTTCGTCGGGTTTTGGAAGTGTACTTAGGTATGTGTACCCATTCGCATATTGGCGAACCCAAACTCAGACCGGATACTTAAGTATGCATACCCGTTTGCATACTTGAGTGGCTAAAGTTCTAGAATTGGTTTGTTCATGAACTAATACATTTATGTATTAAGGAATGCATTCTTTGCAAACCGTGGATATAATGTTCATGAATTGATTCGTGTGAATCAAACCAATTTTGCTTCGATTGTGTTCTTGTATACTTCTATGAGAATATAACAATTGAACAACACTTTAACTAGTTTTATTTGAGTTATTTGAACTAGTTGTTAAGATGAATATGGTTGATATGAGAGTGTTCATATAGCTAACCTCGGTTAACTATGGTTTATCCAACATGGTGTACACATTTAGGTATGGTTACATAAACCTAAATGAGGGTACATTTGATTTGTGTATAACAAGCTAAGTCCGATCTAACGGTTGAAAGATATTAGCTTGAATCTAATCAGGTTTTCATCTAACGGTGAATATTGAATGCTTTGTTACCAAGGTAACTTAGATTGTAAACCCTGATTTGAAAACTATATAAAGGAGAACTCTAGCAACTAGGAAACCTAATCCGGAAACCTCTTGTGTGAAACTATTTTTATAAGCTAGAGTCGATTCTCTTTTAACCTTAGGTTTTTCACGAAACCCTATAGGTTAACGACTTAAAGACTTCATTGGGATTGTGAAGCCAGACCCAGCTATTTTCTCTATAATTGCGTGATCTGATCTTGCTATTTTTATCGTATTGAGCACTATTTTCTTTAAGATTGGCTCGAGATTTATTATCCGATAGGCAAGATAAAAAGTAGTCACAAACATCTTCGTCTCATCGTTTGTAATTCCACAATATCTTGTTTCGATACCATATTATTAAGATTATTGTGAGGTGATTGTTAATACTAGGTTATTCATCGAGAATACAAGTCTGGTTTATCAATTGGTTCATGTGCACCTTGATTTATCAAAAGACGGAACACAAATCGAACGTATTTTTGTGGGAGACAGATTTATCTATTCCAATAGAATTTTCTGTGTGAGACAAGTGCGTAGTAACTCTTGGTTGTGGGTGAGATCAACTTAGGGAATCAAGTGCGTAGTATCCTGCTGGAATCAATGACATAATGAGCACAACTGTACCTTGAATCAGTGTGAGATTGATTAGGGTTCAACTATAGTCCAGTTCAAAGTTCAGTAGGCTAGTGTCTATAGCGGCTTAATATTGTGTGGTGTTCAAATATGGACTAAGTCCCGGGTTTTTTTTGCATTTGCGGTTTTCTCGTTAACAAAACTTCTGGTGTTTGTGTTATTTATTTTACGCATTA
Organism: Papaver bracteatum; assembly: GCA_023529315.1. Classification (NCBI taxonomy): domain Eukaryota; kingdom Viridiplantae; phylum Streptophyta; class Magnoliopsida; order Ranunculales; family Papaveraceae; genus Papaver; species Papaver bracteatum. The sequence continues at coordinate 66,863 of JAJJWX010002305.1, forward strand.
TATTTTGTTACATAATTGAAATATCACAGGTTGTGCATTGAATCGATCAATTGGGAAATCCAACCTTTGGTTGTTGATTGAAATAGATTGATCCTTGAACATTGGTCTTTGGTACCGTTCAAGCTATTTCTCTTATATTTAATTGGGCTCGCAAATTCCTATTTGTTGATTAAATATTGAACTAAGAGATAGAGATATAAAACTCTTTGATATACTTTTCTCTAGATTGAGTCTAACTGTCTAGTTGATTCTTTTGAGAGTATATTGGAGTTTGTCTATTCATATTGCCAAACGAAATATTGGGTGTGGGTGTTGTACCCCCGCTTTTTCACTTAGGATATGTTACACTAATTAATCAAAACTACTCATACCAAATCATAAGTCAGGCATTGTGATTAGTTGTACCAAGATACATAACAAAGTTACGATTGGTTCTACCATCTCACACATATTGGTAATCCAAAGATTTGCAATGAATAGCCGTACCAATAAGACTAGTGATTTCCCTTTCGATTCATAAAACAAGTTCATGAATGTGTTTCCTTTAAACAAATGTAAAACATTATTTCCTAAGATAAAATATTCACCTTTACCCATTCACATAATCATAACAACATTCATAAGATTATGTCGATGTCATATCTATGAAGTTCAAAAGATAAGTGTTATACTTCTATGTCTAATTCCCTAATACTATGATCATATGATCATGTCTCACTGCTAGAGTAATATATCCATACACATCTTCGTATTTATGTTTTCAATATATCACGACTTGAAAGATACGTTAGGAATGAAATAGTTCAAGTCAATATTACTAACCTCAAGAGGAAGGATGATGTCGTCGTTGTAGATCGTTACGTCTTCACGTTCTTCAGGTATTCGAGTAATACTTGTATGTCTCAATATTCCTAAAATTTCTAGTCTAACCTAAACAAAGTTGTTTCTAGTACATAATCAAGCGACTCTTAGATGAGTTTTGACTCACTAAAATATGACAACCAAACTTGACATACCAACGCTTGGTGGGTTCAACCGAGATATGCTCTAACAACTTAGGGTGCTCATGGATTAATAACAAAGAAAAGCTAGGAGTATGTCCTTTGCCAATGTATGTGCCTGAGAGGGTCTCCAACAAGCCGTACAATCCTGAAGATTACTTGTTTCCATATCGACAACTTGAAAATGTGACACAACTACCTGGAGATGGTGCAACAACATTTGTTCGTAGGTTCCGAACACAAGTAAGTCTTATTGAATAACCTTGTTTTCAACCAGTCACTCCTCCTTCCGTCAAGGCCTGGGGACTCGATCCAATTATCAACCAAGATGTCACTAGGAGATGTGAATGGTATGTTGGTCCTTTCAAATATTTCATCAAGTGTTTAAAAGATGTCGCAGTCAAAGATAATGAATCTAAGAATCAAGTAGCTATACAACACCCAAATCCCTTTCAAGTTGGAGATATGGTGGTGACAATTACTACTCAACCTGATTTCCCAGGAGGAAAAGATGAGTCGTACCTAGTGGAAGAAGTTATCTTGGGAGGCTACTGCAAGGCGTAGTAATACACGCCAGGTGGCTCAAACCTTTCAATGCCTAAGATGTCATGTCGTCATTTCATTTAGTATTTCCTCTAGTGTTTCCCTTTTTCATCCAATATTGGTAGTTCCTCTAAAATGACTGCACCGCTTGCATTCATGATTAGTATTTTAATTTATCAATTAATCCAAGCATCATTTCTTTCAAAAAACTACTCATGAATCATTAAAAAAAATTAACTCAAAATCCTCGCATGGAAATTACCTGCTCATTCAAAATCATAAAATCATATCATCTCTTATCTTACGAAGCATATATGAAAAGAGTCCTGAACAGAGAATAAAAGCATTCAAGGGAAATCAGCTAGTGCATCCTTTCCAGAAAATGCATCCATCATTTGCATCTTTCAACTCCTATGTTAATTTTCCAATAAAACCGAGGGGCATGAAATTTCAAAAAAAAAAAATCACACGCATAGTTAGATGGAACTCCCTGCACCTGACTCACTCAGTGAAAAACAAGATCCTCCTTACACACTTCACCAGGTTGATGCATCTCTTCATCTTTTGATTGCTACGATCATGTTTTTGTCAGTAGCATCGAATTATCTAATGTTTACCAGGGGAACATCAAACTGAAAGTCGAATACCAAGTTCGCGGAAAAATCCTCAACCACTGTTGTTGTTTCCTCTACTTCGGAGTTGCTTTCAACATGTATTAAACATCACTGCGGAGACGACACCTCTTCTCATGAGAAGGAAGTACGAATATTCCAGTCTTGTCGGCTATCACTAATTTTGTGCTATCTCAATGAATTTGTAAGGCTTAAGTTGCAAAATCAAAGTACCAAGCATGGAATTCGGAAAATAAATGTCACGATGGAACAGGACGAGTGCAGGCAATACGCTCATATCCAGGCGTCGAATTTGGGGATTCTACAACAATTCTCCTGAGACATGTTACATTTGAAGTTTCAAAGTATTACGAGATATTTTGTGAATTTGGATTCTTTAATCATGAGAGGTTTCACTCATTCATCCAACAGGAGACAAAAAAAATCATGAAAGCAACGTGATTAAATTAAAAAAAAATTATCAGAAGAGTCCCTTGCTCCAGCGGTATGAAGCAGGGCTATTGAAATATCAAAGAAGCATCCACAAACTACGAGAAAGATGTTCATCTACAAAAAGAAATCACAAAGCGGAAAATCTAATTATCTGCATTAACACCAAGATTAATGCTCCCTTTATCAACATCCTCTCCAGAAGCCGCTTCAACCTTCTTCTCGCAAGATGCTTCAACATCCTCTTCAGAGGCTGCTCTAGTATCCTCTTTGAAAGCTACCCTAATATATTCTTCAGTGACCTATTCACCCTCCTCTTCATAAACTGCTCCATCATCCTCTTCGGAAGCTGTATCAACATCCTTTTCAGAAACTGCTTCAACAACTTCTTGAGGGTTTTCCCCAGGATAAGGTTTATCCGTATCAGATTCAAGGATTATGACACCATTATAAATAGGGTATTCATGTTTATCCATAAGTTTATGTTCACCCAGGATCGGCTCATGCTCCACCCTTCATCTCTTTAGTCGAGCAACAAATCTTTCATCTCTGGCACTCGTTGACTGAGATGCTTCATCGCGTCTCCACTTTTCCTCCATGCTGACCAAAGCCAAGAAAGCTTGAAAGTGTTCTCAAACGATACTCATATATGCAAGGGACATACTCTGTATGGCCTGTCCAGCTTCATGAAATGGACGATCTATTTTAGCCAATACCTCTTCGAACACGGTCATCCTAGATTCCTCGGTTCCGAAATTCTTTTCTAAAGGGCTAAAAAAATAATCGTCGCTAGAAGTTCTCATCATATGCTGCGGAAGACATAAAATCACATATATATCAGCAGCTAATGCGATATGTGTATATATATATATAAAAGACAATGCACTTGCCTGCCAACAGAAGACATAATAAAAATACAACTTTGTGGCGATTGGCATGAAAAGAAGGATCCAAGTGCTCCCATTTATATCTTACGAGTTTGCAAGATCCGGGAAAGGAAAGGATTCTTTATCTTCCCATATATATAGGCTTGGAATGCGGTTTGAGATCCCAGCCGGCCGTTTACTTGATCTATCTGGGACCAACTGACATCAACATGCTAGGAGGACGACTGATGCTCACCTTGATGTCTCATGGACGTGTCCTGTTCTAAGGCGACCTCTCTCCTGGTAACATCTGTCGACTCTGCCTCATAAACTTTGTTTTCATTTATCACCATCTAGTGCTTACCCCGCAACAATGTCATTGTTACGTACTAAGAAGGGAACTTAATGTTGACGGTGGTTTTTAGTTCAAGGCTAAAATCGTAAAATCCTATATTTAATGTGTTATTGTTTTGCAAAGAAATAGAGCCATTTAAAAGTAATGAGTGCCTACGCCTCTTTGCTTACATATTTATATTGAGAAATTCAGCATACTTATATATGAAATTTATTTAGAATGATGTTGGTTGCAAAAATCCTAGGTATTCTATAAATTTTATTAATCTCTCACCTGCATTATTACTAATGCATGGCTTGCTGTGTATTTTCACTATGTCATGTTCCCAGTCGAACTCTTAATATTGACAAGATATGACAACTAATGTTCGTTCTCAGATGAGCAGAATGAGTTTCCCGAAGTGTCAGGATTAAGATGTGCACGAAAATACAAAATCAGAGGCACGCAAGACGCGCTGCTCTCCGAGATAAAAATTAGGGATTTTTTATCAATTCACAAAACTCATTGAAATTGATTAATTTTGCGTCAGCTTGCAAAATTCAATTTTTTCCAACCTAATTTTATTAATTTACGAAAATTAGTTTTTTTTTGCGGTCTGCGCAATATCTCGATCCCTATTGGTCGAGACTAAACCTATTGGTCTACGCAATATCTCGATCCCTATTAGTCTGCGCAATATCTCGATCCCTATTGGAAAACAAGAAATAAAGGGAAATTGCGGCACATAAAGGAAGCAACAAAAGGGGAGCATCCACGCCGCTTGGACGGCTGGTTTGCCCTAGCCGGCGCTTCCCATGGCCGACCTACCATACCCTATCTCGCTGCCTACCGGCCCCTTTGTCCCACTGGCCATTCAAATTGCTCCAATGTCGTAGCCTACACTTTTAATTAAACATGGAATTGGATAGTCAACGTGCTTAGTTTCTTAAGATATTGAGTCTAGACTATCCATTTCAGTCTTAAAATGATCATGGCCATCCACCTTGGCCGGCCGATTTATCAAACTTGCCTCCCCCTGGCGCGACCAAATAAGTTCCACGATACTCACTAACGGTCCCTCTGTTGTTTTAGCCATTCAGAATTCTCCTAGCCACATATAGTATTCACAAATTGCTAGCCAAAGTAAGCTAGTCGAGCGGCCTGAAAAGGGTTTTAATTAGGTCAAGACAGTCCATAGCAGTCTTAAATCAATCACGAACATCTAACTTGGCCAGACAAATTGGTTGGCTTAGATCTCATTTAGGTCGACCAATGAGGTGTTGTTATGTTCACCGACGGCCCGTCTTTGGCTACAACCATTCACACTGGTTTTAGCCTATGCGCTATGCTCCAAATCATTGGCCAAAGTAGGCCAGTCACGCAACTTATAAAAGTCTTAAATAGATTCAGCAGCAATCAATAACTGCCGCAAATCATCCCAACCATCCAACTTGGTTAGATTATTTATCCGTTTTAAATCCAATTTAGGTCGACCAATGGGATATCAAGATGGATACCAGCCATCGTTATCCTATAGGTACCGACCACCTCATCTCTAAAGACTCCCATAGTTGCTTGTGGGGTCACTTTAGTGCTAAGAAGACTGCTGCTAAGATATTGCAGTGTGGATCCTATTGGCCTTCATTGTTTAAAGACTCCCATAGTTACTGTGTTACTTGTGATCGTTGCCAGAAATTAAGAACCATTTCCCGTAGAAATATGATGCCTTTGAACCCAATTTTAATTTTTGAGGTCTTTGATGTGTGGGGTATTGACTTTATGGGTCCATTTCCTAATTCTTTTGGTAACTTATACATCCTTGTCGCCGTAGACTATGTCTCTAAATGGATTGAGGCGGTTGCGTGTAAAACCAATGATCATAGGTTTGTGATTGATTTCTTGAAAAATAATATACTTACACGTTTTGGTACACTGCGAGCTATAATTAGTGATGGAGGGTCGCACTTTCGTAATGGAGCTTTTAAGCTTTTGATGAAGAAATATGGTATTACACATAAGGTAGCCACCCCGTATCATCCACATACTACTGGTCAGGTAGAGGTTTCCAATAGGGAGATAAAACGTATATTAGAGAAAACAGTTAATCCTAATCGGAAAGACTGGTCGTCTAGGCTTACTGATGCCTTATGGGATTATCGTACTGCATTTACAACCCCCATTGGAATGTCGCCTTATCTTCTTGTTTATGGCAAGGCATGTCATTTACCTGTTGAGTTAGAACATAGAGCTTATTGGGTTGTTAAGCAGCTAAATTTTTCACTTGACAAGCCAGGAGCCCATAGGAAACTCCAGCTCAATGAGTTGGACGAGATTCGTATAGATGCTTACGATAGTGTGAAGGAGTATAACAACAAAATGAAACTTGTGCATGATAGAAATATTTTACGGAAGTCATTTTCTCCAGGTCAAAAAGTTCTTCTGTATGATACCCGCTTGCATCTTTTCCCTGGGAAGCTACGTTCTCGGTGGATGGGTCCTTTTATTGTTCGCACTGTTTTTCCTCATAGATATGTTGAGATCGAGACACCAGATGGTAGTAGTTCTTCGAAGGTTAACGGTCAGAGATTGAAACCCTTTTTAGAGCCCTTTACTTCAGGTGATGTTGAGGAGGTCCCTCTTTACCCTTGATTGACCATCGAGGCAGTTGTATGTTGTATATTAGTTTTGATTTTCTCTCTCTTCACCCAGGTACTATCTCTCCAACTTCTCCTCGTGTTATTTTACTTTTGGAATTGCTCTTTCATTAGAAACATTGAGGACAATATTAGATTTAAGTTTGGGGGTGGGGAAGAACTTTTTAGTTGCACTTTTGAAATTTCTAGCGTCATGGTAACCGGTTAGCTAAGTTTACATACTGTTTCTCACCGAAAAGATAGAAATTGGAATGCTAGGGATAACAACCTATTGAGACATTAGAGAATAAGACATTGAGATCCTTGAAATTCAGGAGATAACTTGTTACTTTCAGAGGGTAACCGTGATGGACCTAACCATCCATGATGGAGAGGCAAGTAGGTCAGGAAATGCCATAAATACAAAGCAACCTCACAATGTAGTCTTAGTTACTGGATTACAACTCTCTCTCAGTAGAAACTTATCATCATCAACAAACGGAGCGACATCAAAATCTATGAAGAAAGTTGAAGACGTTTAAGTTTTAGAAGCAACAATAGAAAAGAATAATTCAAAAAAAAATCAAAGTTGAAGACTTAGTTACACGAGTTGCGAAGATCTAAGTTTTTTAAGTCCTTCTCTCATGGCCATGTAAATTTTTTCCTTGTAATTTTTGTGTTTCAAAAAAAAAAAAAATGAAAAAAAGCGAAAAAAATCATCATTTCATCCTTTTTATTCTATAATTAGTTTTGTGTTCAATAAGGCCATAGGGAAGTAGAAGTTTTTATATCAAGCAAGAAATCGAAGAGAAGAGTTAATTGTCAAGGTTCTATGAGGTTCGATAGTTTATCATCAACAATTGAAGACCGAAGAAGACGTTGTTTCTACTGAGCACTATGAGAGGGTCGAAGAAAGATACATTTGGTTGCTTTGTTAGTCCGTTTTCAATCTGGCACAAGATATTTCAAGCACTGGTTTAACTCATCACACGTAATTAGTCCAGCTATGTAGCAGATGTCCCTCTCATCTTTTTCTCTCTCCTAATCTTATCCAGCTGTAAATCAGCGGACGTATCTTATAATGTTTATCTAGCTATGTAGCGGATATCTCTTTATCTAGCAGTGTTGCGGATGTGTCTCCCTTTTCTTCGGTCAGCTTTAGAGCTGACACCTTTAATTTCTCTGGCATTCTAGTCACTTGGAGATAGGTTGAGAATTAGTATGTCCTCATAGCTCTTTGGATACTGGTGACCAATTAGAAGTACAAATTTTGTGGGTACACCTCTGGTAAACCCTCCGGAGACGACACTCCGCCACTAGGGCCACCTAGCGGTTTAACGGCTTGCTGCACGTGCTAAGTGTAGTCCTTTTATTTTCTAGATTAGATTTGCTCGGGACTAGCAAATAATAAGTTTGGGGGTATTTGATAGACGCATTTATGTGTCTAATTTTTCCTCAATGTTTCGTATTGTTAGTACTCGTTTTTGTCCTTATTATAGTGTTTTGTGTGTTTGTAGGTATTTTTTGGAAATAAAGATTGTTGGAAAATTCGGCTCGAAAATTTACTCGGAACACCCCCGGAGGACATTCGCTATTCGGACTCCCACTTTGGATAAGGGGTAACACAATTTCTAAGGGACACCCACTGGTTATTCGGCGCCCAGGCCGTTGGATAAGGGCTAACCATCTTCTTCATTTCAAAAATTATGTTTTGGCGGGATTTTTTTTTACATGCAGCTGCGTATTCTGGAGGTGTTTTGGGCAAGTTTCTAAGGGACTCTTTCACGGGAATGACTTGGTATCACCTCAATGCATCAACACAGGGGTGGTAATTTGTTTTGTTTCGTAAACCAAAGAATGATCATCTCTTTTGGAGTAAACAGAATACGAGATATACTCGGGATTCTTTCAGGCAAGTTTATGGAGATTACGTGTTTGGGGCGTGTAGATATCCCCCTTGCACGAGTTTGAATCATTCTTAGACAAGTTCTTGCGTGTTTGGGGTGTTTAAATGGAATGCAGACGCGTGATGGGATGTAAATGGAAATTATTTCCGTAAGTGGCAGTAGAGAGTTAATGAAGAATATTCAGAGTTATTGGCGAGTATTTTTGATCCTGGAGAGTATATAAAGGGTGTTGAGGTTTATGATAAGGATATAGAGAGTTTGGGGTACAAAGGAAGTGCGGAGAAAGCTGTAAAAAAAGTTGCAATCGTCGCTGCGCTTTCAGGTGAAGAAGAAGACGAAGAATAGATCACTACTTTAACAGAGCTATCATCTTATCTCTGTAACAAATTTTGTAACGATTATTTGGTGTTCGCAACAGTTCTGAGTGTTTCTGAGTATTAGTTGTTTCTGTAACAACTATATCTGTTACAAACCCCATTTTCATCTTTGTAAACATCCTTTGAGCAATAATAATGAATTTTGAGCGTGTTTCCAACATGATGAGCGGCTAATTCTCCCACAACCAAGGCAATGAGGAAGCTATTTGCGCATGAATAATTGGTAATTATTTATTTTCTCTAATTTATAATTTATAATTCACTAAATCACTGTTTTTGCAGAGTTTTTAATTGTTTGCATAATTTTCTTCATTAGTTGTGATTTAATTAGATAGGTTATGCTTTGTATTAAGATAATCTATGCTTAAGGGATACAATTAATTTTTGAGAATTTGTCTAATTATTTGTGAATTAAGAAACAAGGGATTTAAAAGATAATTAGAGTTTTGGATTGTTTACCATAATTTATTCATGTGTAATATTGGAATCAGTGTCTTGGTTATTCCTAATATCTTGAAATTAATCTTGAATCAAGTCTTCTTTATTTTGAAGTTTTATTAAGTCTAAAATCTTTTTCTTTCACAAGTCTCACGAACCTTTTTACTACAACATTATTGATTCACATCAAGTAACAATTCATCGCGACCAGTGAAATGGCAGGAAGGGTGGATGAGAGATACCTCATTTTATCTTTCATTAATGCAATGTTCGCAACCAATCTGCTATACATACAAATCTTCATAATCAAAAATACAATCACTATGACGGAGCTGCGAGAACTACAAGAGGAATACATTGCATTGGAAGAGAGACAAAATGATATGGAATCATATCCAGTTGCAAACACCAGCTCGATAGCAGCAAATGGAAGTTTACTTCCAAAAGTGATAAATAATGTGGCGAGCACATCACAAGCACAAAAATAAAAAGTGGTGATTGATAGCCAACATAATTTAGTAGCCATGGGAAGCCGAGATCAAGAAGAGTTTGAAAGTGAAAGGAGTTATTATAATCCTAATGGGAATAATAAAATTCAAAGACTTGATCAGCCGCAAGAGACTTATGGCGGTCAGAGACAAAGATATTATAGAGGACAAGGAAGTCAGAGAGTAATATGGGAAGAAATTAAAATGCCACCTCTAAATGCTAGTATAGGAAAAATTTGGGAAGCAATTATCTTGATGGAAAATATACCATCACCCTGGAATATGGGAAAAGAGCCACATCCAAATAATCGAAATCAAGAATTTTGTCCTTACCATCATTTTCATGGACACTTAATTAACGATTGAAGAAATGTAAAGAGAATAATTTTGAAAATGATTGACCAGGGAAAATTAAATCACTTTCTGGTAGACATCCACAATCTCAACAGTTACCACCAGCACCAGACGCTCGCAGGGTGAATACTGTAAAAGGAGCAGAAACATTTGTGATAGAGGTTGGAGCCAAGGCGAAGAATTTGTTTTGTAATTCCATCGTACATTCATACAAAACTATTGAGGATTTCCACGACAATGTTCTTAGCAGAGTCTTCGCGAGAGACGCAGATGGAAGAGAGATTATGAACATTGCGAGAGTCTCGCCATTAGAGGGGTGGCAAAAAAAAACTATTTCTTTCACTACACAAGAAGTACCTGAGCCTGGAGAAATGCATGATCAACCATTGGTTGTAAGACTAGAGATAAACCCAAAACAAGATGAAGATGAAGATAAAGTTGAAGATGATGAAAATGAAGATTCATTGGCAATTAATAGAGTATTGATTGACACAGGTATTTCGGTGGATATCTTATTTTATCACACTTATAAGACCATGGGAGGGAGATACGAGGATTTAATACCCTCAACGTACAAGATATATGGTTTCAATGGTAGCGCCAATAAACCAAAGGGAGAGATCACAATGAGAATACCATTAAAGGGAATCAGGTCCAAAGTATTATTTTGTGTAGTAGATGTGGAGACACCCTATAATGCCTTAATTGGCAGACCATGGTTACATGGGATTTTAGGTGTGGCGTCAACTTATCATCAGTGTATTAAATTTCCACATCCAAATGGTGTCGGAGTCATCAAAGGAGATTGGGGTGAGAGCAGAAAATGTTATGTGATTGATGTAAAGTCTTGCGAAGAATAGAAATTGGAAGCATAACATCAAACAAAGACAAAGATGCGACAAGTTAATGGTTGATACAATAGAGTAGCGAGAGGATGAGGTGCTGCAAAATCAACATGAGATGCGAAAAGTAAATGGCGAGCGTATCGCAGATGGAGAGAAAATAAAAAAACGCAACAAAAGGGCAGAAGCAGAAAGCAGTAAGTAGGAAGGTAAAATGATGAAGTCTATGAATGAAATGTTTTATTTTGTTTGAGTGAAAAAGATGAAATTCAAAAATTGTGCAAGAGTTGAAATAAGATCAAAGAGAAAAAAATTCATCAGAGCTGCAATACTCGCAAGAAACGCGAATAAAATTTCGCAGAAACATAAGAATGGGACGAACCTTTATGGCGTACACCCTAGTTCGTGGATACAATTTCGCAAGAGGCAAATGTAAGACCTAAAGTATGTCATATAAGGGGGTATATCTTTGCATGACTTAGGGATAAGGTTATACCGCTGCTGGAATCTGAGTCACGGAGATTAGGGTTATTGAAAACCCATCCAGGAGAGGTACCTTGGATTTCCAACTATATAAGGTTATACCCTGGTTGGACGACCGAGGGTCTCTTCTAAGGGGTGTAGAGTATGACCAAGGTGCCAAGGTACACGGTTGAGCCAAGGGTGCCCGGGATGGATGAACCTACCCTGGCCATTCTTGGTAAGTCTTGGCTATGATGCACCCGGACTCAAGAAAACCCCACTTAGGGTGCAGTCTCGTAACTATAAGTCATATAGGAATAAAGGATAAGAGGCTGCGAAAACAACTGGTTGTTGTTAAGACCAGATGGGAGGAGAAATTCTTGTATGGACGATGTGCCATCCTTGAAGGGACAACCAGGGGGGGAGTAAGGGAGTCACCCTCCATTAGGGAGCTGATAAGTGTCTTAAGACGATAATGTCACGGGGCTTTATGTTCGCAAGAACATTTAGACCTGTCATATTGTCGTGTGACAAATATAGAGGCAACAAGCCATGAGAAAAAGTTAAGATGAGATCAATGGGTTTTTACACGAAAGTGTAAAGACGTCCTGCGATTTCATCGCAAGACGGCAATGTCATGGGGCTTCGTTCTCGCAAGGGACTTAGGCCTGTCATATTATCGCAGATATTTGACAAAATACAGATAAGGCAAGATCAATGGGTCTCTACATGCAAATGTAAGGACGTCCTGCGATTTTGTCGCAGAAATAAATGTGGCTAAATAAGACCTTTAATTAGGAAGGCAAGATAAGACTACAAGACATATTAATGCAAAGATCATGAGACTTGCGATATATATGCAGAGATCATGAAACTATACCTGTGTTACTTGCGATATTTTTGCAAATATTGAGGCATAAATAGATTTTATTCACAACTAATCTACTCAATTTTTCACATTGCAGATGAATAACAGAGACATGTATGGGAATGAACAGAATGATAAATTTTTTATTCATCATTATATGATAAATCTACGTAGACTTTACACAGACAGTTAAAGATTAATAATTATATTGATTAACCATATTGTAAAAAAGAATTATTTTCTAGTTTATACAGATGGAAGCAAAAGAGATCTATACACCAAGGGATATTAGAAGCTGGAGACATTTGCAAGGGTATATTACAAGGAGAAAGATGAATAAATACTACAGAAGAATCAAAAAAAAAAAAAAAAAGACAAAAGACAAAACTAATGAGATCCATCGTTGTCTTCGCTAGATTTCTCTCCTTCATCTTCACCACCACCTTCATTATGATCTTCATCTTCTTCAGAATCTTCGGCCTCGCTGTCAGAAATGACAATATCAGGAACATTTTGTGGAACTTTATGTAGAATGTCAGGATACTCATCATGAGGAATTTGATGATCATCGCAGACCAATTTAATGGAGTCATTGCGAACACTAATAAGAGTGTTACTAAAATTTCCTCTCATAATTCCTAACTGCTCCCTCAATATTGAATACTTTTCATTGCGAGAATCAAGAGTTTTTGCGAGTGCTCCCTTATCATCTTCAAGTTCTTTAATTCTGACAGAATATCTTTTTTCAACTCCTGCGAATATAGAACAATAAATCAGAAATTTAGTAGCAAATTATAAAAGACAAAAGATCAATGAAAAGGAATAATTAACAACCTTCTCTTTCAGAGATCATGTCTCTAATCAAGGCTGCTTGTTCAGTATGAAGACTAACATCAACACCTAGATTATTTCTAGCATTGTTAAGAACCTTCGCAGCCCATGCAAATTCATCATCATTATTAATAAGAAGGCGGGAACAAATTTGGTTTTCTCTTTCAACGAGATCATCTCTCTCGCGGATAAGTTTATCTCTTTTAATTTGGACTTCAAGAAGGGTTTTATGAAAATCCGCTAAAGTTTGAGCTCCTTGCCTAGAGATGCGATCTCTTTCACTTATAAGATCACTTTTTTGGGCTCTTAGAATCTTGATTTCTTCTTTAGAGTTAAGATATTGACGTTTCGATATATTAGTTGCCCTCAAACTAGATATGAGATCAATTGCTAAAAGGTGAAATTTGGATCTAAGATCGTCCACAGAAAGAGAATTAATCTGTTCATTTGAATAGTTACTTAAGATTCATTAAGGTGATTGAGAAGAGTATCATCGTCTATTGGGTTTGGAAAATAACGAAGGAATACATCTTCGTCAAAAATGCCGTAAACATCTGCGAAGAAGGAAAATAATAAAGAATACAAAGGAATACAAAGATAAAGAAAAGGGGAAAAATTTCCTACCATAAAGTTGATCATTCGCAGCTTGGAGGCTTGCGACCTTATCTCGCGAGAAAAAAAGATCAGTTTCCAACTGCTTGATTTTTTCTTGAAGATCAGCCGACCCAGATTCCAATTGACCACGAAGATTAGCGGACTCAGATTCCAACTCTAAATTCTTCTTGCGAAGAACAACATTCTTCCTATAAAAATATGCACACCTCTTTTCCAAGTCTGAGGTAACCGCAAAAGAAGCTCTTCCAGTCTGCGAGGGAACAATGTAAATTAAAGCCTGATGTGGAAATAAAAACATAAATACGATAAAGAAATGAAAACATACCAGGATACCAAGTGAATTTAAGAGGCTGGGAGTCAGCAATCTTGAGATTCCTTGGAGAGAATCATTATCAACCAATATAGGAGCATTGCAGACTTTAGCAAGAGCATGGGATACCCCGTTAAGAGCTTCATCTCCATAATCATTAGCGATGCCATGTGTAACATTGCCAAAAATCTTGGATGGTTGAGTCATAGAAGACTCGGGAGGAGAGGAATCCTTCATGGAAGAGACATCATTATTGTCTTCATCATCATCATTGTCATCATCAATGTCAGTCTCAGAATTATTATCCGAAACTTCTTCATTAGATTGAAGAGTTAAAGAAGAAGAGAGTTGAGTTTTTCTTTTCTTTGAGAGAGGAGCACCAGATTTCTCTCTAAGAGGGGCAGCAGACTTGTCTTTGAGAGGAGCAGTAGATTTCCCCCTGCGAGCAGTAGTAGATTTCTCTTTAGTTCTCGAGGGTTTCACTGGTTCTCTTTCTTCAATTTCCTGCGCACACAGATGAAGATAAGAAATAGAGGCAACAATATATTGTAAAGGATTATAAAGAAATATTTCTTACTTCATCTGTGAGAGATTTGAGAGCTAAGTAAGTAGCAGGTTTCCCTTTCCTATCATAATTGGCCTTCAACCTTTCAATCTGATGAAAATGAAATAGTCAGCGAGAATCTAAAGACATGAAGAAAATAATAACGGTAATTTATTATGAAAAAAGTAATAACGATAAGAAAATATACTTCTTTATTTCTCTCAATCCAGTAGAATACCCACGGCTGGTATTCTATGAGATTCGTAGGCAAAGCATGGGCACCAGAGATATATTAACCCTCTAAAATTAGAGGAAAGATATACCATTTGTCATCGCTAGAATGACGCGGACCTCGATTAGTACTAGTATGCTAGTTAATGTCTAACATAAGAACTTTGTCTTTCTCAATATCATCTTTCTTCTGCAAACGGACACCCCAGCAGGTGCTATCCCTCTTCATGGGTATTATGTCATAATTTATGAAGAAATTATCTACAGTATACATCGCAGGAATGATTGGAACATCTTTGAATTTAGGATTCTTCGCAGTATCAGGGTAGCGAGATTATTTATTAGCGCCGCGAGTAGCATACTCCATCAACAGACGGATGCAATCCCCACCCAGTTGATATATGGCTTGCGAGAATTTTGGATGAGAAAGAATCTCGTAAAACAAAGGAAGTTCAGGATTGTAAATAGGAATAGGAAGACCAGCTTCAATTTGACCCAGCGAGA
The DNA here is from genome assembly GCA_023529315.1 of Papaver bracteatum. Classification (NCBI taxonomy): domain Eukaryota; kingdom Viridiplantae; phylum Streptophyta; class Magnoliopsida; order Ranunculales; family Papaveraceae; genus Papaver; species Papaver bracteatum. Next base: position 82,072 of record JAJJWX010002305.1, read on the forward strand.
CTATAACTTTCTCGCGAGAACTTGGATGATCATAAAATAATTTAACAGAAAGTTCAGCTTTGGGGTTTTGATCAGGGAAGGTGGATAAAGAAAAACCTTGATCCTTGAGTTTCTTTTGCATTTCCTCAATGGCGAGCATGTATTTACGACCAGCAGGAGCCATTTTTAATAAAAGTAAAGTATGGGAATGAAGAAAAGAATAGAAGACTGAAGGAAAGGATGCAACAGTAGCAGATGCGGAATCTAGGGAAGAACAACAAAATTGCAGAGAGATGGAAAGAAGAAGGTAAAAAGAGGGAAAGAAAAGAACGAAAGAAGTATTTATAAAAGAATAAAGTTCTCGAACAGATAAATATAATTAATGCAACGAAAGGAAGTGAATGGTTAGATCGCAGCGGTTGAAGAGGACGTGTCAAAAATTGAATGGAAGAAAAAATATGTAAAAACAGCTGGCGAAGAGTACAGAAACGTGTCAAAGCAGAAGAATGCAAAAAGATAAGCAACTGCGGCATTATAAAAGATTCAATTCTCATGATCTTTCCTCCTTCGCAGAAAATACATGAGAAGAGGCAAGATGTAGGACCAGAATATCGCCATGGTATTATTCAGCGATCATCATCGCAAGTTATTCAACAGCGCTTCGCGATTGTCACAGAATAATTTAAATAATGACGTAATAGCTGACCAATGAAGAAACACTGGAAGAACATGACTATCCTGCGATGATCACAACCCCTGCGAGAGTTAGCATTATAACTACCGCGAGAGCATCACGAGCCAGATCCGAAATTAAATGACAACTTAGCTGTCATCCACTATATAACTACCCTATATAAAGAGACCCAGTAGATTCAGGAAAAGGGATGATGTATTTTTGAGTGCTGAAAAAGTCTTTAGGAGAGAGAAAATTCAAGAAAGCGGTTGTATTCTTGAGTTCTTCCATTTCTTGTAAACATTTCTGAGAATCAAATGATAAAGTGTTGTTTTTAATCTTCGAATATGAGTTAATTACTGTAGATTCTTATCAAGGGTGTAGTATAGGATTTCCTGCAACTACAGTTACATCAATATCTTTCAGAATTAAGTACTACAATTGTCTAAAAAATAAAATTACTTCGAAAAACAATACTTGTAGTAAAAATTGTACATACGAAATCCATAATTTTTTTTTTATCTAATGTCCATTCAGAGATAACTATTTCTTTGGTTTATTTCACATTGGATGCATTATGTCCTCTTTCACTTATTTTTTCCTTGATAATTTTTCTTTTTCTTTTCCACTACCACGATATTGCAATTTAGAAATGATCTTATCTTAACCCATGCTTTTTTCATTTATTGCGTGTAAATAAAGGAAAATAAATGCATATGTATCGGTGAAGTCAATAAATATATGGTGGATTATATGTGTGCAAAAAATAAGAGGATTGAAATGTCAAAATAACGTCAACCCATAGCTTAATGTAATTTGTGCCCGTGTAAATAATTGGTGAAATTTGGGTGAGTATATGTAATACCCAAGTCTTTTACCTATTGTGATCCAATCTATTTGGATTGGAAAGCGAGATGTATCGCTATAGGTGAGTAAAACCTAGTTAAATTTGCTTGAGAAACTATGTTTCTCTTTGTGTGAGCCTTCCCGTAGGTTGTATTCGTATTAATATAGCTTTTTATATTTGAACTCACAGCAGAATGACACATTCAAGGGTTACATGTCGCATTTGAGTGAAAATGGGGATGTTTTTGTCATTTAAGTAATGTGATAAGGTTTTACGCTTGAGTTTTGACAAAAACTCATATTTTTCTCACTTCTTAATTTTTTTTTTCCTCCCTGCACTAAAGAAAATAAAAATTTATCACAAAATTAGAAATTGGAAGCGTGTTTCATATCATTTCCTCGTTTGAATCAAGTTGGTTGCTTTGGATTGATTTGTTTCTCAAAAGGTAGGGGATTTCTTCCTCTTTTCAGTTTATTTCTTATCAAATATTGCTTCTAATTCTTATAATTTGGTCATGTTGAAAATTGAATTGTTTTGAAACTGATTTGAATTTGCTTTGATTAGGTTTTCAACTCTTATAACCCTTTGATTTGATTACTCCAATTTAAACCTAACTTGCCCTAATTTTATTCCAACTCCATGATTAATTTAACCTTATTATGAAGTTTTTATTTCATAACTTTGTTTAATTAGGTATTTGGTATTCATCTTGTTCCTTTGGATCATCACTCAATCTCATGAACTTGTTTCAAAACTGAAATTTTGAACTTACGCTGTTGTTCTATTTGGTCAAGAACTTCTCGTATAGGTATGTCTTTCAAAAGCTTCTCCTATTATTTTTGTATTATATATGACTCTCCCAGCTTTCTAATGAAACCAAGTTTGCTAAATTTTATTGAGTGATGAATTTTTAACGAATTTTCCATTAGAGGGTACCAAAACTGAATTTTCTGGAGGACAGCACTCCTGTCCTGTCTTGTTGAGAGATTTAAACATAGTTATGTGCATCATTACCTATGTTTATCATTTTTAGTCAAAGTTGGGTTTCTTATCTTTCTAATGGTACCAAATTCTCTGAATTCTGTTGCGTAATGAATTTTGCACAAATTTTTGAATGTAGACTGCTGAAATTGCAGTTTCTGAAAAATGTAAGTTTTGTCCAGTTTATTTGAGGTACTTTGACACATCTATAAGACTCGTTGATTTTCTATATAATTTTTGTGTGAAATCCTATCTTCCACTCTTTGAAATTATCTAATAAACAATTGATTTCATTAAGTAACGAATTCTACAGAATTGTTTGAAAACAGGTTAGGAAAACTGATACTTCTGAAAATTTCTGTGTTGTTTTACACTTGCATTTGTAGTTATCATAGCAACTGAATTTACTCGTTGCTGGTAATATTTACTTGAAATAAGGCATTCTACAGTTTGTAAAATGATAAGAGTTGTTGAATTTTCAGATTGGTATCAAGTCCCTTAGAAATACTGAGTCTAGGTGATTTGAAATGAATTTGTAACACAAATACTTGATTTGGTGTATTTGATGGTTTGGAGTTAATGCCCAGCAAAATAATTTGGTACTTCCTTGTAATTTTAAGGTTGTTTTATGCAAGGTAAGTTACTTTTCATGGTTAATGAATTGACATTTGGGATGGTTTGATTGTTACTCATACTTAACGATGTTTGTAACGTATCCATCGATTGTGTTGAGCACTTCTTTTTTTTGAATTCTACTGATGATTTTGTCGGGCCCTTTAAGGTCAATCCATACTAATGGTGACCTGCGGAAGATCGTCCGAGACGATAGGGTGGTTTTCTAATAAACCTCGACAATTGGTTGAACCCTCACAGTAGAGTATTGCGATTTCATTTATTTTAAATAATTTTGATTGTATTGGCTTTATAAACCTGGTTTAATTGGGGCCAATCAAATTAAATGGGGGCCAAACTAGATGATAGAAAAGGTCTCCCAATAGCAATTAGGGCCACCCCTTATAAAAATATTTTTTAAATGGCTAAAATGCCCCTAAGTGATTATAGTTAAAATTTAATTAATTAGTGATAATCTTACTTAATTAGAGTTTAACTTTTTTTTCCAGATTGTTTATCTGCAATTTTTTTTTTTTTGCCCAGATCAGTATGAAAAATCGTCAAGGTATTGAATTTTTTCTTTGACGACCCTAAACAGTCGTTAATGCTTAGACTGTATCAGTGACGACTTTTAACTATCGAAGATTCATTAATGGCGGAAATGTACGACAGTTTTGAGTCGTCAAGAAAAAATGAATTCCTTGACGACCCTTTGAAAGGGTCGTTATTGTTTTATTACTTAAAGGATGACTGTAAGGAGTTGTTACCGTTTTAGTAGTGTCGTTATACACAGTCGTTGGGCTTCAAGAAGCGTCATTAATGTACGACAGTTTAGAGTCGTCATATACATAATCAATTCTTTGACGACTCTAAAATGTCGTTAATTTCGTACGAAGGGTCGTTTATTAAGGTCGTTAGTTGAAAACAAATATTTGTCAAGGGTAAAACAGTATATTCACAGTCGGGTTAATACGCCCCGGAAAAATTTTGGGGTGTAAATAAAATGTCATGGCCCCCATTTAATTTGAATGACCCCAATTAAACCAGGTTTATAAATCCTTCGATACTTTGATACTTATGTGCTCAGCAGCTTTACATATTAAATATTCTGAAATCGATTCAGTAACTTGTTATCTTTATTTGGGTACTACTTGTATTTCTATTATTCCTCTACTGGGTTGTGGCTCACCCGTTTTGTTTGTTTTCCACAGAGTATAAGAGCGGCTTGAGGCAGTAAGCTTGTGAAGGCTTGATGCTTAGAGCTTTGGGGTTCAAAGTGAGTACGTTCACTTTGTGTTTCGTATATATACTCATGTGTAAAACTGGTTTGGTTTAAGAAAAACAATATCATCCTTTCTGGCTTGGTTCTGTAAAAAGTGTGTTTGGAAACTTGTTAAATCATTGTACATATGTATATAATCCTTTTGTCACTCCTTTAGGGTTAATAGGATAATGTAAATGAAATATTTTCTTGGTACTGTATAATATTGGCTTTATAATATAATGTCAGCTTTATTTTCCTGTTGAGTGTGTGTTATGTGCAAAAGTTTGACATCACTTAACTCATAAAAATTTACAGTATGGTTTCCATTAGTTCATTTGTTGTTAACTAGTCAGTGTAAATAAATATCTGTTTGCTTTGTTTAGTAAAAACATACGCCATACTCTTGTTTCAACTATTTTCACCCCACATGGCAGTTCGGGAGTTTTGGAACTTTCCAATTGACTAAACTCCACGGTCAATCGGAAGGAAAACAAATTTTGGATTGTCACAGTATATGTGTACCCGTGAGTTGTAAGATGAAGTGGTGTATTACGGGTGAAAATTGACCTAGAGATATTCAACATTTCATTGCGTAAATTTGCGAGTGGTCATAAATTATAGAATGGTCTTGTGCATTTTAGGAGGATGGAGTTTTATGAGTTTTTATATTTCAATCTTGGTGAACTATAAGATCACCAAGGCGAATTTCATCTTCCTCCCATTTCTACAATGATATATATTTTTTTCCTGTATTATATTTGTACTATATACTTTGACATTTTGTTTATATGTTGTTCATTTTTTTTCTCATCCTATATATGGAAATAGAGAAAAGGGGATAAAACCAAGATAACATGCCGACTGTGACCCATAAAGCAAAAAGCCTCGCAAAAAAATATGGTGGGTTAAAGTATAGATTCTTCCGGTTCTCATTCTTAATAAAAACATTGTTGGTTACATTTTCAAGTTCCTTGAAGGAAAAACACCATTGAAACAATAGTATCAATTTAATTGGATGATCGGCGAGGGTCCTTCCACGTGTCCAGAAAAAAGCCAAAAAAATACCCCCTATGGAGCAAAAATGTAGTCCGTTTGTAACGATACTTCGGATTTTTCATCGCAAAAATTGAATGCACATTAGTCTTTTTCCCATGAAATTGGATCGGAAATCGGAGAGTCATCAACTCCGGCTACGGTTAGGCACTATTAAGTGCATATTTTGCATATATTTAGTGTCGAATCCATGCTAGTAATTGCTATATATTCTTGCAAATTATTGTATATTACTCTTGTTTTCTCTTATTTATGTTTGGCTAGGTGAATCGTCTAAAAGAAGCGAATTGGCACTTATTTGTGCAATAAAAGAAGTTATCCGCAAGCGGAGAAGATCCAAAGACCAAGTGGAACACATTCAAATCTAAGAGTCTTTGATATCATCTCGAAAAGGAAGAAAATACGAAGCCAACGGCTAAATAATATATGGAGTCAATCCGACATTGTATGAAGAATATACGGGCGATTGAAGCGACTCAAAGTTGTAAGAGTTGTGAACGCACATAAATGTTAAAGGCACCCGTAGAGTATGCTCAGGGCACACCACCTTTTTCTTCAACACGTTTCACGGAAGTTCAGGGAAGTAAATATGGAGAATGAATTCACGATGTATGAGAACTGGAGTTTGCTGAGAAGCGGAGAAGGAACAACAGAGAGGGAGGGAATGTGGTCAGGTCTGCTGCAACTATGATGGAGATGGTCTCGCTGTTGTGTAAAGATGATTCTCTGTGATGAGATAGTGATGGGTTGCTACCATTGACGAGCTCAGAAATGGTTGGATGGTGTTGAATGGGTTTTAGCTCGAGTGAGATGATGTTGATGATCAACGGAGATGGACAAAGAATTGTCAATGATGAATGGTGATCGATAATGTAGATGGAATGAACTCAGCTCGACGGAGCTGTGGTTATCAGAGAAGGGGTAGAGAAACCATTTGACAGGTTGTTGCCAAGCTTTCATTGACAAGAAATCTTGAGTTGGTGATATCCATGACTACTGTTAGACATGGAAGATGAAGATGCTGATGATATGAACTCGACAGTGATGATAATGGATGTAGTGAGTTGTGTTGGTATTAGGGCTGAACATGGTTACCGGTTAACCGCGAAACCGAACCAAACCAAACCAATAAGGAGAAAACCGAACCGAACCATTTACTAATGGTTTGGTTTGGTTTCTAAATTTTAAAAACCGAGCTAATGGTTTCGGTTTTGGTTTGATGAAGAAACCGAACCATTAACCAATGGTTAACCGACTATTGAAAAAAAATAATTAAATTTTCATTAGAGATGTCATTGTATAGCCTACCACTAGTTAAATCTTCTTTTGATCTCTAGATTTAGAGTAATCCTTAACTACTCTTGATATTCTTTCTATTTATTTTTTGTTTGTAATTTTTTGTAAACCAATACTTTTTTTTTTTGGTTTGACATAATTATTGGTTAACCAAAAACCACTGGGAAAAACCGAAACCGATTGGAACCATTGGTTTTTGGAACCAATGGTTAATGGATTGGTTTGGTTTCAATTTTTGGAAAACCGATAGTATTGGTTTGGTTTCGGTTTTGGCTTGAAACCGAACCAAACCGAACCATGTACACCCCTAGTTGGTATTTATCGAGCCTGTGGTGCAGATAAGGAAGAGCTAGAGAAACCAGGGATGTAGTTTGCTGTTGTTAGTTGGAAATGACGAGAAGTTTGGTTTCATGGTGATAAAGGTTGAGCCTGATGATCGGAATAATGATGGCGATGCATGGTTGAAGATAGAGTTGGTACCGATAGGAGTTGGTCTCGAGTAAACCATGATGATGGCAGTTGATGAACTCGAGTCTGCCATGGAATCCGAGAAGGAGTTAGCAGTGATGATATAACATAGAAGTCGAGATGATGGTCAGTTAGTGATCGAGCAATGGAGTTTGAGTAAGAAGAAAATCTCAGAAACTTTTAAGTTTTCACGGAGAGCCTGGTATATGTGAAGTTATTGGCTCAAGTTTGAAACTCAGAAGAAAACTATCTTCACGGCAACCAGACTGTCCATGGAAGTTATTTGCTGGAGTGAAAATCCAGGGAAAGAAATACATCATGGAGACTCATCTGTCCATGATTCTGACTGTAGAAAACCAAACTCAGGGGAATTAAAAGCTCACGGTGACATGTATGTCCGTGATTCTGACGGAGTAAAGATAAAAATCCAGCAGAAATTATCGCTCACGGAGGTTCGTCCGTCCGTGGAAAATCAAGAAGAGCTGAAGAGTATGCCTGTCAGTTCTGAGAAATTGATAGGCCAATGACAGTTGAAACAAATGAAGTTGGGCCGGATCTGCTGCACTTTAGCGCAAACCCAATGGGTTGTAGCCATTTTACTCACGACCATACTTGGCCAATGACCTGCTTATGTTACTTTGGCGAGTTTTTGGCAACTTAGTTCGCACGGTATTTGGCACGGGTACTTCTATTTTTGGGGCACCTATAAAATAAATATTTCTACAACTTATAAGAAGAATGATATAATCTTTAATCAAGTTTTGGAGAGAAGAATACAAGGGAGAAAAGCTAGGGTTTTGAAGCGTTCTTCATTACCGTAACTATTTCTTTTCCATTTTATAATATGTATCTCATGGGTTTCGTTAATCCCATGAGTAGCTAAACTTCTTAGTGATTGGAGATGAATTCTAAGTTCTAGACATGATTTGAGTTATTATATAAATCTATTTTGAAGTTCTTCACATGATTATTGATTGTTTATACTAATTAGAATATTTATGATTAATTGATAGATTGTTTAGGTGGCCAACTGAATTAATTTGGTGATTCAATCAAATGCTATTATTGAGTTAGGAGATAAGTAATAGTTGAATAATTCATACAAAGTTAGAGAACACAAGACCTTGCAGAGGGATTCTGTGTAGTGATTGTGTGTATAAACAACACTAGAAAGTGGACCTTGAGATAAGAGTCTAACTACTAGGATAAATCTATAATTCATAAAAGATAAAGCATTCGACCAAATTATACCTTGAGTGAGCTACTACTAGGTGGTTTCGAATAATAGAATCTGGTATTGGAGAGCTTCCGTACCCAGTGATATAAGAAATTTAGGGGATTGCACTGAGCTAGCTATTATTCCACGGTTGGTAATAATCTGTGATTAATTGTATGAATGGATGAATATAATAACTTGATGATGGTTTAGTAACGAAGAAGGATTCCCTGATCATATTTCTCTCCATTGCTTGCAACTTAATTATTTTTAATTGCTTTGATTTTACTTTGAATCTAAAATAAAACCCTCCATTGTGACATTTTTGACAACTAAAACTCCCTGCTTTTCGTGGTAACGAACCTTATTTGCTACTATATTATTCATTAGTAAAGTAGAATATAAGTGAATTAATTTTTCACCTACGACGCGCATCAAATTTTGGCGCTGCTGCCGTGGAGCAGTCGATAGCTTTAGTTATTTTCTTTAAGTTTTTATTTTTGTTTTTAGATTTTCTTTTTAGTTTTTGGTTTTTGTTTTCTAGATTTTTTTGGTTTCAGGTACTTAATCTCTGGCATCGAAGGATTGGAATTTCCAGAGGTGCGGAATTCAAACCTGTAAAGGAACGGTACTACAAGCACGTCCAAAGTTGCAAGAAGCACCTTCTACATCAACAATGGTAGGCGGTAACAATAATCCACCACCACCTCCACCTGTGGAGAGAAAGTTAGGATAGTTGACATCTCCATGCTTAGATTCATAACCACTGTGCATTACAATCACTGAACCAGTGGAGCTGAAGTCGAATCTACTTCATCATCTACCAAAGTTCAAGGGACATCCAGGTGAAAATCCAAATCGACACCTTCAACAGTTCCAGAACATAATGACAAGTCTGAGGCATATAACCGCAGACAGAGATATGGCTATGCTACAAGCCTTTCCATTCTCATTGACAGACTTAGCATAAGAATGGTTGTGTTGTCTTCCTCTAGGGATTGTTACAACATGGACTGAGATAAAAAATCTATTTTTGGAGAAATGTTTTCCTGCTTCCAAAGTGGCATCCGTTCGTAAGGAAATTAGTGGCATTCTACAGATATCTGGGGAGTCTCTATATGAATATTAGGAGAGGTATAAGAGGTTGTTGGCAATATTCCCACACCATAATATATCCTCAACACTTATCATTCAATACTTCTACGAAGGATTACTTCCAAAATAGAGGAATTTGATTGATGCATCTGCCGGTGGTTCACTTACTAAGAACACAATCTCGCAGGAAACTAGTTTGATTGAGAGTATGGCTGCCAATGCTCAACAATTCTACACCAGAAATAACTCAAATATCAGAAGAGTTAGCGAGATGGGAGAGTTTGTACAGTCAGAGCAACGGATGAACAACATAGAGAAGGTAGTACAACGAATGGCAACAGTGATTATTCCTACTTATGAAGAAGAGTCTGAACAGGTGAATGTTGTGTTCCCTAATCATAGGCAAATGTATGATCCCTACACTAATACTTATAATCCAGGTTGGAAAGATCACCCAAATTTCAGTTATGCAAATTAGCAAGCTGCAGCTCCTAATCCTTATGGGCGATAAAGTGGTTTTCAGCAACCACAGTTTCGACCAAAACCTCCACCTCAGCCTCAACAGCAGAATCAAAATTATAGTTTAGAGGAGATGATGAAAATGATGATACAAGAGCAAGATGCAAATGCTCAGCGTCAAGATGAAATCCTACAAAAATAAGATATCGCTATAAAGGACTTGCAACTTCAAATGGGACAATTGGATACGGACATTAATGATATAAAGACACATAATTTGATAAAGTTTCCATCACAGCCTTTTGTGAATCCAAGTGCAAACATCAATGTTATAACTCTAAGAAGTGGGAAGCAAACAGAAGAGCCAAAACAACAAGAAAAGGTTAGTCACGACTTGGAAGAGGAAGTAGAGGTAGAAACTGTTCCAAAGGAAAAACCAACCTCAACTGGCCAACCTAAGGACACAAGTCCTAATTTTACCACACCACCTCCTTTTCCTAGTCGTTTTGCCAAGTCAAAGAAGCAAGCTCTAGACAAGGAGATTATGGATATTTTCAGCAAGGTGCATATCAACATTCCATTTATTGAAGCCATCAAAGTGGTACCCATGTATGACAAGGTTCTGAAGGATTTGTGTACAAGGAAGGAGAGGTTTATTGCTAACGAGATCACTTAGATGGGAGAAAGTGCTTCAGCTATGTTGCTAAAGAAGATGCCTGCGAAGTGTAAAGATCTTGGTGGTTTTACAGTGCCAATTATTATTGGTGACAAACGGTTCGAGCGTGCTTTGCTTGATTTGGGAGCTTACATAAGCGTGATGTCATCCGATGTTTATGATTCTTTGAATCTAGGACCTTTAAAAGAGACGGGGATTATCATTCAATTAGTTAATAAGTCTAACATATATCATAAGGGACTCATGGAAGACGTGTTGGTGCAAGTGAATGAACTAATCTTTCCGGTTGATTTCTTTGTTGTGGATATGCAGAATGGGGACAATTGTCCGTCTACTTCATTACTTCTTGGGAGACCATTTATGAAGACTGATAAGACGAAGATTGATTGTGATAATGGGACACTCACTATGTAGTTTGAAAAAGAAGTTATATGTTTCAATCTTTTTGAAGCTATGCGTTATCCAAGTGATATCCATTTCGCATTTTATGTTGATGTTATTGGTTCGTTGGCACAACAGATGTTTGATTTGAACAAAGAAGATAAACTAGAATTTGTGCTACAAAATTGCATTAATTTAGACGTCCATGGCATGCCTAACTTGGACGTTGATATTCCCAAGGAGTTTGTTGAGACATGTTGTGCTTTAAAGACATCACAAGAATTTAAAACAGGTAATATTTCATATATCTCTTTACCTATTACTGATGAAGTTCCTTTACCTTCTGTTGTGCATGCACCTAAATTAGAGCTGAAACCTCTACCTGATCACTTAAAGTATGCTTACTTGGGTGATGGGGAAGAGCTTCCAGTCATTATTGCAAAGAATATCACAGCAATACAGGAAGAACGCATTCTTCGGGTTCTAAAATAGCACAAAACGGCTATTGGTTGGACAATTGCTGATATTAAAGGCATTAGTACATCCATGTGCATGCATAGAATCCTTATGGAAGATGATGTAAAGCCAGTATGTGATGCTCAGCGTAGGCTTAACCCACCAATGATGGAGGTCGTGAAGAAAGAGATCCTCAAATTACTAAGTGTGGGGGTGATTTACCCAATTTCTGACAGCAAATGGGTTAGTCAGGTGCAAGTGGTGCCTAAGAAATCAGGTGTCATTGTTTTTAGAAATCAAGATGATGAACTCGTTCCTACAAGAGTTCAAACATGATGGAGAGTGTGCATAGACTACATAAAGCTCAATTCGGCTACCCGCAAGATTCACTTTCCTTTGCCTTTCATTGATCAGATGTTAGAGAGGTTAGCGGGACATTCTCATTATTGATTTTTGGATGGTTATTCGGGCTACAATAAAATTGTTATTGCACCATAGGATCAAGAGAAGACTACATTTACCTGTCCTTTCGGTACATTTGCATATAGAAGAATGCCAGTTGGTCTTTGTAATGCGCCTGCCACTTTTCAGAGATGCATGGTCAGTATATTTTTTGATTACGTGGAAAACATCATTGAGGTATTTATGGACGACTTTAGTATTTATGGTGATTCATTCGATATTTGTTTAAATAATCTTGAACTTGTGCTTAAAATATGCATAGACACTAATTTGGTTTTAAACTGGGAGAAATATCACTTTATGGTAAACCATGGAATTGTACTTAGCCACATCGTGTCCTCTCAAGGGCTTGAAGTGGACAAGTCAAAGATAGACTTGATTAGGAACTTATAATACCCCACTTTGGTGAGGGAAATTCGCTCGTTTCTTGGTCATGCAGGTTTTTATAGGAGGTTTATCAAAGATTTCTCCAAAATCTCAATGCCGATGTGCAAATTGTTGCAAAAGGAGGTTGCCTTTAACTTAGACCATGAGTGCAAGGATACCTTTAATAATTAAAGGAATTGTTGACTACTGCACCAATTATTAAATCACCTGACTGGAGTTTGTCGTTCGAGTTAATGTGTGATGCAAGTGATTATGCAGTCAGAGCTGTTTTTGGTCAAAAAGTAGACAAGAGGTCACATGTGATTTATTATGCATCAAGGACCCTAAACGATGCTCAAATCAACTATTCTACTACAGAGAAAGAGTTGCTGGCTATAATATTTGCATTGGAAAAATTTAGAGCTTATTTGGTGGGTGCCAATGTGATTGTATATTCTGATCATGCACCACTACGATACCTATTGAAAAAGAAGGAGGCTAAGCCAAGACTCATACGTTGGGTTCTTTTGTTGCAAGAATTCAATATGGAAATTAGAGATAAGAAAGGTGTTGAGAATACAATTGTTGGTCATCTTAGTAGACTTATTGTCTCCGAAGAAGAACTTCCCTTACATGATCATTTTCCAGACGAACAACTTTTCTCAATTGAAGATTCAATACCTTGGTATGCTGATATAGTGAACTATTTGGTTACAAGGCAATTACCTAGTACAATGTCTACTTTTCAAAAGTAAAAGCTTAAGAAAATAACCAAGCAGTATGTGTGGGATGAACCCTACTTGTGGAAATATGTTGATGGTCAAATTATCCGCAGATGCGTACCAAACTCTGAATTTCAGTCAATTCTATCTTTTTGTTATTCTTATGCTTGTGGTGGTCACTTTGGTGAAAAACGTACCGCTCTCAAATTCCTTGAGAGTGGCTTTTATTGTCCTACCCTATTTGAGGATGCATATGCTTTTTGAAAATATTATGATAGATGTCAACGAACGGGCAATCTAGGTGCTCGAAATCAAATGCCACTCAATCCTATTCTCACTGTCGAGATTTTTGATGTGTGGGGGCATTGATTTTATGGGTCCTTTTGTTAATTCGAATGGAAAATTTTATATACTTCTTGTTGTGGATTATGTTTCAAAATGGGTGGAAGCTAAAGCCGCCCTACTAATGATTCTCAAGTTGTTTGTGAGTTTGTGAATGAATATATTTTCTCTAGACATGGTACACCAAGAGTGGTTATCAGTGATGGAGGCTCGCACTTTAAGAAATCCTTTCATGCTCTCCTAAATAAGTACAACATTATACACAAGATTGGTACGCCATATCACCCACAAACTAGTGGGCGAGATGAAATTTCAAATCGTGAGATTAAGTCCATCCTTGAGAAAACCGTTAACACTACACGGAAGGATTAGAGTTATAGGATTAACGATGCACTTTGGGCATATATAACAACATACAAGACACTGATTGATATGTCTCCATATCGGTTGGTTTATGGCAAAGCTTGTCATCTCCCGGTTGAACTTGATCATAAGGCATTATGGGCGGTAAAGATGTCCAACATGGAGTATGATAAAGCGGGGAAACATAGGCAACTACAAATCAATGAGCTAGAGGAGATACGTAATGATGCTTACGAGAGTTCTCGTATATATAAGGAAAAGACTAAGATTTTCCATGACAAGATGATTTTTCGGAAGAATTTTGTTGTGGGACAGAAAGTTCTTTTATTTCATTCTCATCTTAAGCTATTTCCTGGTAATCTAAGGTCTAGATGGATTGGACCATATGTTGTTACCAATGTTTATTCTCATGGTGCAGTTGATATCACTAGTCTTAGAGATGGGACTACTTCTAAGGTCAACATCCATAGATTGAATCCATATTATTAAAACATCGCTTATGTGAATGTGGATGAGATAGAGCTTAAAGATTTACTCCCTCTGGAGGAGTAGCATAAGGAGAATGCCAAGTCGGGCTGACGACTTTAAACCAAGCACTAAATGGGAGGCAACCCATAGGTTTTGTATCTTAAAATATTTTATTTTTTGTTTTTATTGTTTTCATATCATATTTTCATCCCCGTGTTTAATTTCATTGAGTCCGTAATCTATTTTAGAAGAAAATTATGATGAATACCTTTTCGTCAGAAAAATTCAGACTGTGTATAGTTAAGTCCAGAGACCATAACTGTCAGACCGTTTATCGAAACACTGTGCCCTTTTGTTACTTTGTAAAAAACACGTAGATAAACAACTTTTATGAAATGGAGTTTTTCCAAATTCCTCACCAATTTGCACAGTTTTTGCGTTTTATCTGTTGTTACGTCAGAATTCAGAACTTTTCGGTTTTACACATTGAGGGAAATGTGAAGTTTAAGTGTGTGGGAGTATTTTGCATATAGATTTTTCAATTTCTTTGTATATATTTGAATAAAACCTCCAACTTGTAGAGATTTTAGAGTCACTAGCATACTTCTAGGTATGTTTACATAGAGATTCTGACCGACATAACTGAACTTGGAAGTGTTAGGGAACTACATTCGGATTTCTTACGAATTGGAATCATGCCAGTGATGCAAATTAGGAGCAAGGATAAATGCATTATTAGAGTTTCCGATCAATCATTAGTGGAGACTACCCAATTTCACATCAACCAAGGCACCAGACCAAATTTTCTTTGTAACTGACTAAAGAGATTTCTTTTGAGTGTGTGTCACCGTACGTTAGTTCCGGGTAGAATGGTGAGCTACCCAACCTCCCACCAATAGAAGCACTATTTTTGATCTCTTGAGTGCTAATTTTTTCAATCATGAGGGTGACGTCTATAGACGAAAACCACCTTCTTGTAGTTTGATTTGCAGTTAGCACCATTCTCTCTCTCGCCAACAACAGATCCATAGAAACACCATCATCATCAACAAGGGAGCGACATCAAAATCTACAAGGAAAGTTGAAGACTTTTGAAGTTACAAGCAACAATTCAAGGAAGAGCAAAATTTTCATATCCAAGTAAAAGCAACATACAATGAGCAGATTTTTAGATACATGTTGAAGACTTACACATAAAGAGAGGAATTCTATATCCAAGTATGAAGACTTATTACAAGAGCGAGGAAAATCAAAAGATGAGAGTTATTGAAGTTTATGATACGAAGGCATTACAAGTTCTGAAGATCAAAGTGGTAACGTACTTCTTTCGTGGCCATGTTAATTTTATTTCATATTTATTGTTTTAGTTGCAATCTCTCTTCACGAAAATAAAATAAAAAAAAATAAAAAAATAAACGAAAAAATAAAAATATATATATATATATATACAAAGAGATTTGCATTTAGGTTGTTATTTGTTCAATAAGGCCATGTGAAAGAAAAATATATAAAGAAGTTTCAAGCGACAAGGAAATTGAGGAAAAGAGTACAAATTGTCGAAGTTCAAAAGTTCAAAAGTTTATCATCAACAGTTGAAGACCGAAGACGAAGACCAAAAAGATGAAAAAGACGAGCCGAAGGAAGACGTTTTTATTGGATGCCGTGAGAGTGGTGCTTTCATCACTGCCGGTCGGATGTGAAGGTGGTAAGTGCTCCCATCCTTTCTATAGTGGTTGATTTCCTTTCTTAGAGATCGTCATAAAAATATCTTTGTTTTCCACGATTTTGTGGAGTCTCCAGAAATAATTCTGAAGGTTTCCTTCCCACCATTCAACGTGTGTAGTATTCTCTCTTCATTCCTACCTGCACACATGTGAGACCCATAAAAAATCCGTCTTATTGAGTGCAATTATCATAAAATCCTTTTAAGTGAGGCAGAAGTCGAGGCGAAATGCTTATTGATCGCTCTCAAACACGCATTCTCTCATTATGGTGTGGTTATTTCTCACTCAAGATTTAAGAATGAATATGTTCTTTGGTATTTCTTACTTCTTATTACTAGCATGCAAAAACTCTATGTCCTCATAGCTCTTTGGATGCTTGGGAAGCTAGAACGCTTTGAAGTTGGAATAGGTTTTGTGGGAATACCTCTCGTAAGCCCTCACGAGACTATAACTCGTCCACTAGGGACACCTAGGGGTTTAAAGGCATGTTATTCATGCTAAGAGTAACCGTATCCTCGGAAATATGGAGTTATTGTATTTTAGATAGTTTGCTCGAGGACTAGCAAAAGCCAAGTGTGGGGGAATTTGTTAAGTGCATATTTTGCATATATTTAGTGTCGAATCTATGCTAATGATTCCTATATATTCTTCCAAATTATTGTATATTACTCTTGTTTTCTCTTATTTATGTTTTGCTAGGTGAATCGTCCAAAAGAAGCGAATTGGCACTTATTTGTGCAATAAAAGAAATTGACCGCAAGCGGAGAAGGGCCAAAGACCAAGTGGAACACATTCAAATATAGGAGTACGTGATATCATCTCGAATAGGACGAAAATACGAAGCCAACGGCGAAAGAATGAAGTCAATCCGACATTGTATGAAGAATCTACGAGCGATTGAAGCGACTCAATGTTGTAAGAGTTGTGAACGCACATAAATGTTAAAGGCACCCGTAGAGTTTCCTCAAGGCACACCACATTCTTCTTCAGCACGTTTTACGGCAGTTCAGGGAAGTAAAGATGGAGAATGAATTCATACCACCGATGGAGGATAGTCGATGGATGAGAACTGGAGTTTGCATAGAAGCAGAGAAGGAACAACAGAGAGGGATGGAATGTGGTCTAGTCTGCTGCAACTGTGATGGAGATGGTCTCGCTGTTGTGTAAAGATGATTCTCGGTGATGAGATAGTGATGGGTTGCTACCATTGACGAGCTCGGAAATGGTTGGATGGTGTTGAATGGGTTTTAGCTCGAGTGAGATGCTGCTGATGATCAACGGAGATGGACAAAGAATTGTCAATGATGAATGGTGATCGATAATGTTGGTAGAATAAACTCTGCTCGACGAAGCTGTGGTTATCAGAGAAGGGGGTAGAGAAACCAGTTCACAGGTTGTTGCCAAGCTTCCATTGACAATAAAGCTTGAGTTGGTGATATCCATGACTACTGTTAGACATGGAAGATGAAGATGCTGATGATATGAACTCGACAGTGATGATAATGGATGGAGTGAGTTGTGTTGGTATTTATCGAGTCTGTGGTGCAGATAAGGAAGAGCTCGAGAAACCAGGGATGTAGTTTGATGTTGTTAGTTGGAAATGACGAGAAGTTTGGTTGCATGGTGATAAAGGTTGAGCCTGATGATCGGATTAATGATGGCGCTGCATGGTTGAAGATAAAGTTGGTACCGATAGGAGTTGGTCTCGAGTAAACCATGATGATGGCAGTTGATGAACTCGAGTTTGCCATGGAAGCCGAGAAGGAGTTGGCAGTGATGATATAAGATAGAAGTCGAGCTGCTGGTCAGTTAGTGATCGAGCAATGGAGTTCGAGTAAGAAGAAAATCTCAGAAACTTTTAAGTTTTCACAGAGAGCCTGATATATGTGAAGTTATTAGCTTAAGTTTGAAACTCAGAAGAAAACTATCTTCATGGCAACCAGACTGTCCGTGAAAGTTATTTGCTGGAGTGAAAATCCAGGGAAAGAAATACATCATGGAGACTCATCTGTCCGTGATTCTGACGGGAGAAAACCACAATCAGGGGAATTAAAAGCTCACTGTGACATGTATGTCCGTGATTCTGACGGAGTAAAGATAAAAATCCAGCAGAAATTATCGATCACAGAGGTTTGTCCGTCCGTGGAAAATCAAGAAGAGCTGAAGAGTATGCCTGTTAGTTCCGAGAAACTGATAGGCCAATGACAGTTGAAACAAATGAAGTTGGGCTAGATCTGCTGCACTTTAGCGCAAACCCAATGGGTTGTATCCATTCTACTCACGACCAGACTTGGCCAATGACCTGCTTATGCTACTTTGGCGAGTTTTTGGCAACTTAGTTCGCACGGGATTCGGCACGGGTACTTCTATTTTTGGGGCACCTATAAAAGAAATATTTCTACAACTTATAAGAAGAATGATATAATCTTTAATCAAGTTTTGGAGAGAAGAATACAAGGGAGAAAAGCTAGGGTTTTGAAGCGTTCTTTATTACCGTAACTATTTCTTTTCCATTTTATAATATGTATCTCATGGGTTTCGTTAATCCCATGAGTAGATAAAGTTCTTAGTGATTGAGGATGAATTCTAAGTTCTAGACATGATTTGAGTTATTATATAAATCTATTTTGAAGTTCTTCACATGATTATTGATTGTTTATACTAATTAGAATATTTATGATTAATTGATAGATTGTTTAGGTGGCCAACTGAATTAATTTGTTGATTCAATCAAATGCTAGTATTGAGTTAAGAGATAAGTAATAGTCGAATAATTCATACAAAAGTAGAGAACACAAAACCTTGCAGAGGGATTCCGTGTAGCGATTGTGTGTATAAACAACACTAGAAAGTGGACCTTGAACTAAGAGTCTAACTACTAGGATCAATCTATAATTCACAAAAGTTAAAGCATTCCACCAAATTACACCTTGAGTGAGCTACTGCTAGGTGGTTTCGAAGAATATAATCTGGTATTGGAGAGCTTCCGTACCCAGTGATATAAGGAATTTAGGGGATAACAATGAGCTAGTTGTTATTCCACGGTTGGTAATAATCTGTGATTAATTGTATTAATGGATGAATATAATAACACTACACCAAATCCCGGATTTTGTCACAGGGTATATCCGTTACTAAAAAAATTTGTAACACATATACGAATTCGAAACTTATTTGTGATATTTTTTGTTATTTTTTTTTGTAACAGTTTTAATCGTGACAAACTTAGGTTACATCAGATTATAAGCTGTTTACAATAGTTAATAGTGTGAGTTAACCTAATTTTAAAATAGAGACACGTTGCACATTTGTCACAAATAATTATAACAGTTTAATTGTTATTCTCACTTTGCAACAATTCGGTAATGACATGTGTCATACGCCACGTATGCAACAATTTCTTTTTGCCACGTGTCACATTTTCTTACGATTACAATAACACATATAAGTGTTGCATAATTTTTGCAACAAATTCACTTTACTAGTTTTGTCATCTTTTTGTTACTATTCAATAACGTTTAAACTATTACTCTCATTTGTAACAGAATTTAGAAGATGACACGTGTTGATTTTCTTCATAGTTTTGGTCACGATTATATCTCGTGACAATTCTTTCAATTACAATTAAAAAAAAGGATAGTCCAGGTCTTTCTCATGGACACAGGCTTCCGGTTCAAGGCCTGCACAATTAAACCGAAACACGTGCTGCAATACAACAACCAAACCTGAAACACAGCCTAACTGGGATTTTTCAATCTGCAACATTCTCGCAATTTACAATTCATACATACATATTTACAAAAATCATTTGATTCATTATGAACAAAGAAACAAATATGATTGCAAAACAAACTTCCTAGGCACCAAAAAATAAGTATCTTGAACAAAATAATAGACACCACGTTTTTTGCCTGCGCGGATAGATTCAAGATCACCATTATCTTTATTCTAGCTGACCTAGTAGTTCAAGTGAAATAGAAAATCCCCCTTTTGTCGATAAACTGCAGTAAAGCACAAAACAAACTCACCGTCCTTCGAGTCTACATACTCCCGAAGCCCAACACTTTCATATTTTCATGTACATCTTGCGGGCGTGCCAGCCATTAATAAACCTTGTATAAAAATCACAGTTATGCACGATGAAAAGATCTCAACATGAATACGAGAGAACTCTTACTCGAGCTAATCATTGAAGCACTAAAAACGATGACATTCTTAGCAAAAAAATGCCTGAAAAGCAAGGGGCGTGGAAAGAAAAAAAAATTCAACTCAACACCCAAGTGAGTAAAAAATCACTGGTTTCACAAAATCGGACAAGCCAACACCATTGCCCTTCAATTGCGAGTTTTCATCAACAAAAAATTCTGATTCAATCAAACCATTACACTTGGTTAGCAATATAAAAATGTAAAAGAACAAGAATGTTAAGAGAAAAAACTTGTTTGTTTGGTAGGATAACTTGGAATAAGCACCACCTGGATCTCATACAATGGACTTGAACCTCAAGAACAACCCTAATGTCCCTCTTACTATACTAGGATTATCATTATATAGGCATAAATCTATAAGACTGGAAATAACAACCAAAAACAAAAGACAGGGATACACATAGTTGAGTAGCTAAACACGAGATTGGCAGGAAAAAGAAAATTGTAAACTGAAAGTACCATAACACAATCCAAATCTTCCTTATTATACTTGCAAGCACCACCTAGATCTCAAACAATGGACTTGAACCTCAAGAACAACCCAATATCCCTTGTATTATACTAATATCAATACGGGATTATCATTCTGTAAGCATAAGTCAATATAAGATGGGAAATTACAACCAAAAACAAAAGACAGGGATATATGCCAACTATTTACAAGCAAGGCTTCTCCCTAAAGAGAACCCTGGAGTTAGGAGAGAAAATAAACTATATCATGTGATTTCTGCACAATAAATAGAATCCACGGCATAATAGCTAGTTGAAGAGTAGGAATGAGAAGACATAAAAGGGACACCTAGACTGAAACAACCTAGAAAACACATTACTAGGGAGAACCAATCAATTCATGCAGAATTAGACATACTTGAACTTATCAACAACAAATATTTCAGTTCAATCACAACTAATAACAAATGAAAGATAAACAAACCACTGTAAATTCATACCAAAGAAGCCATTGATAATTTCAAAAATCAGTGCAGGTAACGTCACTACATACCACCAAAATACTGAATTTGTCTAACATAAACAAAAGTAAAATAAGCCCTACATAATCTTGTTCAAAGCAATAATAACCATTTTTGTTTGACAGGTTTAGAGTGACAGCCTTCAACAAACTACTCATCATAAAAGTTGTAATACATAGATTTACTCTTCGACTTCAGATGCTTCTAGCATGTTGTCCATGTAGTAACAACATTATAATCCGGGACCGCTAAAATTCCAGGTAGCCTCAATATATGATATAGTGGTGGAATCCTTGATAACAAGTTAATAAAAAAGTAAAACCAGCCAATGAACTTACATCAAGAAACTTCTTCAAATCATGTCTTGAAGCAATCTCGCGCAAGAAAGTTGTTAATCTCAATTCTCAGACCAGCAGGAATCTGCAAGAATGGCTCCTCAGGAAGATGGATTTCAGGAATTTTTGTGGGAGACCTGAAAAGAACAATAACAGATTCATAAGAAACAAAAGGAAAAAATAACCCATTGGAAAACTTGCAAATGTTCAATCAATAGACTCACTTTTGGATGAAGGTAGATGCATTCGACCACAAAAACAGAACAACCAAAGTCAATATAGCAAAGTGGCAAACCATACAAACCACCATCAACTAAAAATTTTCTTGATTTAGCTTAATCTTGTGAACCAAAAATCCACTAATGTTCACCCTTGACACGATCCTCATATCAAACAATGAGGCAGGTCCAGACTGCAAAAAAAAAAAAACCACAAAGAAAAAATTACAGTCAATAAGAAGGGTAGAATGAGCCCATAAAAGGGTTTGTAAAAACCATAATTAAGTGACATACCAGAATTTCAGCAACATTTTCAGTCACACGTTCTCCAACTTCACACAAAAAATCTATATGATCAGGTTAATGTGCCCTTCGTCTACAAAGAAGCCAAATAAGAGGCAATCAACGACTAGTTATGAGCGTAAGCAGACAGACAATCACCAATATAAAACATAATAACCCACCCTCGAGTTTAACAGGCATGCCTACTATATCTAAATTGGGATACAAACTCCTCATATTTGAAAGGGAGGTACAAAGACACTAATCTTTTAAAACACCATCCCGAAACAAAGATAATTCCAAGGAAATGAGAACATCAAAGTATAACTTTCTCTGTGGGAATAATATGAACTTGCAACAAGTGCTCAAAGAGAAGAAAATAATGCATTCGATCTTTGCAACCTATATTTCACAATTACATTCTTTTAATACAACACAAACTTGAAACGAGTTCTAAATAGAAGCAAAACACAAAGAGTGCGTACAAGTACAAACCTTGGGAGATTCAAACTCGATAAACCCATAATGCTTAGATTTTCTTATCTGCAAACCACCCAAAACTTGATAATCAAATCCAAAACCTAAATCCGAAAAAACCTTCTTATTCTTCATGATTCTTAACCGGTTAATAGATCCAAAAAAATAAAATGAGAATCACAAATTTCATTAGAAAAAACAAAGAATTCACAAGGTGTTTGATAAAATTCTTCAATGAAATCGTACCTTCCATCTCTTTTTCATAGAATCTATGAGCAATTCTGCTGATGACCAATCTCTTTAGTCTATTTTTGAGGCCTAAAGTGGAAGTCTAGGAAAACAGTTCCAACACCAGGAATATCAAGACCTCTTGATGCAATATTATTAGCAATAAGTATATCGTCGAAAACATTCCATAGCCTGCAAAGCCAATAGATCAAATGGCTATATAAACACACAAGGAATCAGAAAGAAAAAATATTTCAAAACATAAGTTGATTTCCCAGATAGACCAAACCATACCTAGTGTAGAAATCAAATTGATGGTATCATCATCTACTTCAATTACAACTGATTCTTCACAATCAATTTCCTTAACCTAAAAATAATAAAACACATAATTATACTTCAGTAACAACATACAACAATAATTAAACACATGAGATAGGGTTTCCACAATTAAACTAACGAGAAAAACAAAACCTAATGATATAAGAAACAAACCCAAATTTTTGAATAACCGAATATGAACAAACTAATTCTCAAACCCCTAATTGAAATAGCATAACAAACCTAATTAAAAACTTTGAACGAAAATTAAGAAACCCTAATTTTTAGACAACAGATCGAACAGAACAAGGAAATAATCACAAATATTAAAGCATCAACTAATAAAAACACTAAACTTGAACCAAGGTGTATAGATTTGTAAGAAATAACTTACATTTTTTCTCAAATCAGCCAGGGTTCAGAGAAATTAGGTCCGTGAATAACAAAGAAATTAGGTTAGAGACGAAGATAGGGTTTTCTTCAGAAAGTATTTGAGAAAGATTAGGGTTCTTAGTTTGAGGATTTGACAGAGAGACGAGAGATTTTTTTTTTTCTTCGTTGGATTTGAGAGAGGATTTAACAGAGACGAGGTTTTTTTTTTCTTCGTTGGATTTGAGAGAGACGAGAGGAGTTAAGCGATAAGATAAGAGTAAAAGAGAAAGATAAGAGATAAGGATAAGGGAAAGGATAACGAAGTGAAAAGTAAAGGGTTTAACGGTTGAGATTTGTCCATAAAAAAACATGGACGATTGACTTTTTGTTTGATTTCTCATACGGATTGATGGGAGTGTGTGAGAAGCATGCGTGTTCTTTCGAGAATTACGTGTTTTTTGAGAAAATCACAAACGGTCGAACATAAAAAGCGACTTTCGTTGTATAAGTTGACATATCCGGGGTTACTGACAACAAAGTATTGATTTTGTTGGGTTAAAGAGCGACGAAATATATCAGAATTGAATATCACAGGTTCAAAGATTACTAGAGTTAGACCCGAGTTTCTCTTCTGGATGCACTGGTGATGAAATATATCATAATTGAACATCACAAGTTCAAAGATTCTTAGAGTTAGACCTGATTTTCTCTTCTAGATGAACTGGAGACGAAATATATCAGAATTGAACATCACAGGTTCAAAGATTAATAGAGTTAGGCCCGATTCTCTCTTCCGGATGAACTGGTGACGAAATATATCAGAATTGAACATCATACGTTCAAAGATCACTAGAGTTAGACCTGAGTTTCTCTTTCGGATGAACTGAAGACGAAATATATCAGAATTTAATATCACAGGTTCAAATATTACTAGAGTTAGACCTCAGTTTCTCTTTCAGATGAACTTGTGACGAAATTTATATTAGAATTAAACATCACAGGTTCAAATATTACTAGAGTTAGACCTGAGTTTCTCTTCCGGATGAACTAGTGACGAAATATAACAGAATTGAACATCACAGGTTCAAAGATTACTAGAGTTAGACTCGAGTTTCTCTTCCGGATGAACTGGTGACGAAATATATCAGAATTGAACATCACAGGTTCAAAGATCACTAGAGTTAGACTTGAGTTTCTCTTCCGGATGAACTGGTGACGAAATATATCAGAATTGAACATCACAGGTTCAAAGATTACTAGAGTTAGACCTGAGTTTCTCTTCCGGATGAACTGGTGAAGAAATATATCAGAATTGAACATCACGGGTTCAAATATTACTAGAGTTAGACCCGAGTTTCTCTTGGATGAACTGGTGACGAAATATATCAGAATTGAACATCACGGGTTCAATTGTGTACTAGAGTTAGACTTGAGTTTCTCTTCCGGATGAACTGGTGATGAAATATATCAGAATTGAACATCACAGGTTCAAAGATTACTAGAGTTATACCTGAATTTCTCTTTCGGTGAACTTGAGACAAAATATATCGGAATTGAACATCACGGGTTCAAAGATTACTAGAGTTAGACTCGAGTTTCTCTTCCAGATGAACTGGTGATGAAATATATCAGAATTGAACATCACAGGTTCAAAGATTACTAGAGTTATACCTGAGTTTCTCTTCCGGGTGAACTTGAGACGAAATATATCAGAATTGAACATCACAGGTTCAAAGACTACTAGAGTTAGACCCGAGTTTCTCTTTCGGATGAACTGGAGACGAAATATATCAGAATTTAATATCACAGGTTCACATATTACCAAAGTTAGACCTGAGTTTCTCGTTCGGATAAACTTGAGACGAAATATATCAGAATTTAAAATCACAGGTTCAAAGATTACTAGAGTTAGACATGAGTTTCCCGTCCGGATGATCAGAAAACGAAATATATCAGAATTGAAAATCACAGGTTCAAAGATTACTAGAGTTAGACCTAAGTTTCTCTTTCGGATGAACTGAAGACGAAATATATCAGAATTTAACATCATGGGTTCAAATATTACCAGAGTTAGACCTAAGTTTCTCGTTCGGATGAACTTGAGATGAAATATATCAGAATTGAACATCACAGGTTCAAAGACTACTAGAGTTAGACCCGAGTTTCTCGTTCGGATTATCTGAAGGTGAAATATATCAGAATTGAGCATCACAAGTTCACATATTACCAAAGTTAGACCTGAGTTTCTCGTTCGGATAAACTTGAGACGAAATATATCAGAATTGAACATCACATGTTCAAAGATTACTAGAGTTAGACATGAGTTTCCCGTCCGGATGATCTGAAGACGAAATATATCAGAATTGAACATCACAGGTTCAAAGACTACTAGAGTTAGACCCGAGTTTCTCGTTCGGATTATCGAAGATGAAATATGTCTAATTGAGCGTCACAGGTTCACATATTACCAAAGTTAGACCTGAGTTTCTCGTTCGGAAAAACTTGTGACGAAATATATCAGAATTGAACATCACAGGTTCATAGATTACTAGAGTTAGACATGAGTTTCCCGTCTGGATGATCTGAAGACGAAATATATCATAATTGAGCATCACAGGTTCACAGATTACCAAAGTTAGACCTGAGTTTCTCGTTCGGATAAACTTGAGACGAAATATATCAGAATTGAACATCACAGGTTCAAAGATTACTAGAGTTAGACATGAGTTTCCCGTCCAGATGATCTGAAGACGAAATATATCAGAATTGAGCATCACGGTTCTGATTACCAAAGTTAGACCTGAGTTTCTCGTTCGGATGAACTTGATACGAAATATATCAGAATTGGTCATCACAGGTTCAAAGATTACTAGAGTTAGTCCAGAGTTTCTCGTCCGGATGATCTGAAGACGAAATATATCAGAATTGAACATCACAGGTTTAAAGACTACTAGAGTTAGACCCGAGTTTCTCGTTCGGATTATCTGAAGATGAAATATATCAGAATTGAACATAACAGGTTCAAAGATTAACAGAGTTAGACCTTAGTTTCTTTTTCGGATGAACTAAAGACGAAATATATCAGAATTGAACATCACAGGTTCAAAGATTACTATAGTTAGACATGAGTTTCTCGTCCGGATGATCTGAAGACGAAATATATCAGAATTAAAAATGACCATATTACCCCTTTTAGAAAAAAACTGCTATAAATATTATGGAGACTGTGAAAATGACCATACTACCCTTATCGGAAATAATTAAGTAAATGTTACAGACTGTGAAAATGACCATATTACCCTTATTGGAAAAAGTGCAATAAATATTATGGAGACTACGAAAATGACCATACTACCCTTATCGGAAATAAATAAAGTAATTCTTACAGACTCTAAAAATGACCATATTACCCTTATTAGAAAAAAAGTGAAATAAATACTATGGAGACTGTGAAATGACCATATTACCCTTATCGAAAATAGGTAAAGTAATTCGTACAAACAGTGAAAATGACCAGACTACCCTTATTGAAAATAAATATTACAGACTGTGAAAATGACCATACTACCCTTATCGGAAATAATTAAGTAAATGTTGCAGACTGTGAAAATGACCATATTGCCCTTATTGGAAAAAGTGCAATAAATATTATGGAGACTATGAAAATGACCATACTACCCTTATTGAAAATAAATAAAGTAAATATTACATACTATGAAAATGACCATATTACCCTTATATGAAATAAATGCCATAAATATTATGGAGATGTGAAAATGACCAGACTACCCTTATCGAAAATAGGTAAAGTAATTCGTACAAACAGTGAAAATGACCAAACTACCCTTATTGAAAATAAATATTACAGACTGTGAAAATGACCATACTACCCTTATCGGAAATAATTAAGTAAATGTTACAGACTGTGAAAATGACCATATTACCCTTATTGGAAAAAGTGCAATAAATATTATGGAGACTATGAAAATGACCATACTACCCTTATCGGAAATAAATAAAGTAATTCTTACAGACTCTAAAAATTACCATATTACCCTTATTAGAAAAAAGTGCAATAAATATTATGAAGACTGTGAAAATGACCATATTATCCTTATTGAAAAAAAGTGCAATAAATATTATGGAGACTGTGAAAATGACCATATTACCCTTATCAGAAATAAGTAAAGTAATTCTTACAGACTCTAAAAATGACCATATTACCCTTATTGAAAAAAGTGCAATAAATATTATGGAGACTGTGAAAATGACCATATTATCCTTATCAGAAATAAGTAAAGTAATTCATACAGACTGTGAAAATGACCATACTACCCTTATTGTAAAAAAGTGCAATAAATATTATGGAGACTATAAAAATGACCATACTACCATTATCATAAATAAGTAAAGTAATTCTTACAGGCTGTAAAAATGACCATATTACCCTTATCGGAAATAATTAAGTAAATGTTATTGATTGTGAAAATGACCATATTACCCTTATTGAAAAAAAAGTGCAATAAATATTATGGAGACTGTGAAAATGACCATATTACCCTTATCAAAAATAATTAAAGTAATTCTTACACACTGTGAAAATGACCATATTACCCTTATTGGAAGAAAAAAATGCAATAAATATTATGGAGATTGTGAAAATGACCATACTACCCTTATTGTAAAAATGTGCAATAAATATTATGAAGACTGTGAAAATGACCATACTACCCTTATCATAAAAAAGTAAAGTAATTCTTACAGATCGTGAAAATGACCATATTACCCTTATTGTAAAAAAGTGCAATAAATTCTTACGAGTCATTTTCACAGTCTCCCTAATATTTATTCCATTTATTTCCAATAAGGGTAATATGGTCATTTTCACAATATGTAGTATTTAGTTTATTTATTTTCAATAAGGGTAGTTTGGTCATTTCCCAGACTCCATAATATTTATTGCATGTATTTCCAATAAGGGTAATATGGTCATTTTCCCAGTCTGTAATATTTATTTTACTTATTTTCAATAAGGGTAGTTTGGTCATTTCCCAGACTCCATAATATTTATTGCACTTTTTTCCAATAAGGGTAATATGGTCATTTTCACAATCAATAACATTTACTTTACTTATTTCCGATAAGGGTAATATGGTCATTTTCACAGTCTACATAATATTTATTGCACTTTTTCCAATAAGGGTAATATGGTCATTTTCTGTCTGTAAGAATTACTTTACTTATTTATGATAAGGGTAGTATGGTCATTTTCACGATCTCCATAATATCTATTGCACTTTTGTCCAATAAGGGTAATATGGTCATTTTCACGATCTCATAATATTTATTGCACTTTTTTTCAATAAGGATAATATGGTCATTTTCACAGTCTTCATAATATTTATTGCACTTTTTTCTAATAAGGGTAATATGGTAATTTTTAGAGTCTGTAAGAATTACTTTATTTATTTCCGATAAGGGTAGTATGGTCATTTTCATAGTCTCCATAATATTTATTGCACTTTTTCCAATAAGGGCAATATGGTCATTTTCACAGTCTCCATAACATTTACTTAATTATTTCCGATAAGGGTAGTATGGTCATTTTCACAGTCTGTAAGAAGTACTTTACTTATTTATGATAAGGGTAGTATGGTCATTTTCATAGTCTCCATAATATTATTGCACTTTTTTACAATAAGGGTAGTATGGTCATTTTCACAGTCTATAAGAATTACTGCACTTTTTTTCAATAAGGGTAATATGGTCATTTTCATAGTCTCCATAATATTTATTGAACTTTTGTCCAATAAGGGTAATATGGTCATTTTCACAGTCTCCATAGTATTTATTTCACTTTTTTCTAATAAGGGTAATATGGTCATTTTTAGAGTTTGTAAGAATTACTTTATTTATTTCCGATAAGGGTAGTATGGTCATTTTCACAGTCTGTAACATTTACTTAATTATTTCCGATAAGGGTAGTATGGTCATTTTCACAGTCTGTAATATTTATTTTCAATAAGGGTAGTTTGGTCATTTTCACTGTTTGTACGAATTACTTTAATTATTTTCGATAAGGGTAGTCTGGTCATTTTCAGATCTCCATAATATTTATGGCATTTATTTCCAATAAGGGTAATATGGTCATTTTGACAGTATGTAATATTTACTTTATTTATTTTCAATAAGGGTAGTTTGGTCATTTTCACAGTCTTCCTAATATTTATTCTATTTATTACCAATAAGGGTAATATGGTCATTTTCACAATCTGTAATATTTACTTTATTTATTTTCAATAAGGGTAGTTTGGTCATTTTCACAGTCTTCCTAATATTTATTCTATTTATTACCAATAAGGGTAATATGGTCATTTTCACAATCTGTAATATTTACTTTATTTATTTTCGATAAGGGTAGTCTGGTCATTTTCACAGTCTTTATAATATTTGTGGCACTTATTTCCAATAAGGGTAATATGGTCATTTTCACAGTATGTAATATTTACTTTATTTATTTTCAATAAGGGTAGTTTGGACATTTTCACAGTCTCCCTAATATTTATTCCATTTATTTCCAATAAGGGTAATATGGTCATTTTCACAATATGTAGTATTTAGTTTATTTATTTTCAATAAGGGTAGTTTGGTCATTTTCTCAATATCTATAATATTTATTGGACTTATTTCCAATAAGGGTAATATGGTCATTTTCAAAGTGTGTAATATTACTTTACTTATTTTCAATAAGGGCAGTCTGGTCATTTTCATAGTCTCCATAATATTTATTCCACTAAATTCCTACAAGGGTAATATGGTCATTTTCACAGTTTGTAATATTTAATCTACTTATTTTCGATAAGGGTAGTTTGGTCATTTTCACAGTCTCCATAATATTTATTGCACTATTTCTAATAAGGGTAATATGGTCATTTTTCCAGTCTGTAATATTTATTTTACTTATTACACTTAATTGGGTAGTCTGGTTATTTTCATAGTCTCCATAATATTTATTGCATTTATTTCCAGTAAGGGTAATATGGACTTTTTCAACGTGTGTAATATTTACTTTACTTATTTTCAATAACGGTAGTCTAGTCATTTTCACAGTCTCCATAAAAATTATTGCAATTATTTCCAATAAGGGTAATATGGTCATTTTCACAATCCGTAATTTTTACTTTATTTTTTTCAATAAGGGTGTTCTGGTCATTTTCACAGTCTCTATAATATTTATTGCATTTATTTCGAGTAAGGGTAATATGGTCATTTTCACGTTCTTCTGAATTTTTATTGCACTTATTCTCGAGTAAGGGTAATATGGTTATTTTCACGTTCTTCGGAAGAAGCAGAAATTTTTGTTGTGGTTTTGTCGAGAAAATCGAAAGAAAAGGTTGGTATTTGTCCTAGTCAAATGTCATACAAAGTCATGACTTGTTGACTTGGTCTTGATCCTATTTTCTAATATTAAGAAAATTAAAAATTAAAAATTAAATAAATTTTGATATTTAGAAATTAAATAAAATTGTTATTTTGTATAATTGTTGCGAAAGTAGTGACAACCAAAATTTTAAGAGTGATTAATTCGGGGTTGTTTTTGATGTGGTGGAATTTTTGGGTGGAAATATCATTTTAGATTATAATTGTTGTTGTTCAAATAATTATCAACAAATATTTGTGTGACTAATAAAAGTCCTAATTATTATCACGAATACAAAATTTAATTACGCTTATAATCAAGTGGATTTATCACAGGTATATCATTCTACTGAAAAATAAACTGTGACAGGTTACACTGTGAGAAAATCCTGGTTTTGGTGTCGTGTAACTTGATGATGGTTTAGTAATGAAGAAGGATTCCCTGATCATATTTCTCTCCATTGCTTGCAACTTCATTATTTTTAATTGCTTTGATTTTACTTTGAATATAAAACAAAATCCCCCCATTGTGACATTTTTTGACAACTAAAACTCCTTGCTCTTCGTGGGAACGAACCTTATTTGCTACTATATTATTCATTAGTAAAGTAGAATATAAGTGAATTAATTTGTGCACCTACGACACGCATCAGGCACGATCAAAACTATCAGAAGTCAAAACGATTGATGGTAACTGCTGCATGAAAATGGCCAAAAAAAACCATTACCTACACTCCTAATTTTAATCCTGGCCAATGATTACCAGCCAAATTCAGCCACCCAATCTAAAACTAATGTCGTTATTACAAAAATATGTTACAAAATAAGTATTACTTACATATTACGCTTATAAATGTTATTAAACAACTGTTATAGAATTTATTACAGAAAATTGTCACAAAACTGTCACAAAAAAAAACCATACTTTTCCACCAAAGCGCTCCAAACTTCTCTCCATTTCTTCGGTCGGCCGCCGTATTGAGTTCATCTAGTAAAATATAACTGTTAATTGTCTTATTGCTCTAGTATATGTAGCCAACATATGAATTGCTGGTATACTAACCAAAAGCAATGCCTTGAAGCTACGCATGATACTATTGCGTCCTGCTAAATAATATCATCCCGTCTCGTAGAAAATGGGTCTTTCAACTTTTCATTTTTACCCATGTTCGAAGCAAATTGGTGATGTACATCCGGATATGTTGACTTCAATGAAGAAAAAAAAATTGTTAAGGGGAAAAATTCCTAAGATTTTCAGATATTGGCATATACAAAATCATATCGCTAGATTGACATAATCATTTAAGCCTGGATCACATATGTGTAATATCATTACCCTATGCAGGTACAGTACTATCCATAGTGCGCAAAAAAACACACATAAAAGTATCTACTTCAGAAGACCAAGATCATTTACCATTTTTTTTCCTCTATATAAATTAGTCGTGCATCTGTAAGAAAATCAAAAACGAATAACAAAAACTTCAAACCCAAAAAATAAACTGATACTAATCGTCTGCATCACTAAGAAAAAATAAAAAGACAAAAAAACATCGAAAAGTGAACCGAAAGATTTCACTGTTTGATATAGGAACAATATTAACATAAAGAATTTATGCCTTGATGTTGCTAGATGAACCCGGTTACAACAACTCGAGGGTACCTGGGGAACAAAAACAAACATATAAAGGTCACCCGAAGAACCAACCCTAAATCCCAAGAAGAGAAAAACCCATTAAGAAGAAAAAAGGATCACAAAATCAAAAGAAGCAACCTGGAAAAAATCAAAAGAAGCAACGTGGAAACGATGAAATTTGGCCTTAGATTGGGTGCTTATATAGGGAGTCATCAAGCCCAGAGATTCCATTAAAAAAGAACTCTATTTAGGAAACAACATCAATTAAATGTTATGTAATATTTATAATTTTGGATATCCACTATTTTTTGGATATTCAGGAAACAACATCAATTAAATGGGCTCCGGATCGTCTGTTGGCAAAAACCTCTGTTCCCCTGTTGCACCCACTGAATACATGACACGTGTCCCCTGTTGCCACTCTTTCACAATTTGGACGTAATCTAGTTAACTAATTTGGACAGACTTTCTAAGAGAAAAATAAGGGAAATATTCGATTTTCCTTAATCTGGTCAATCGTCTTCTTTACGGTCACTTTTGGTCATGGAGTATCAGCAGGTAACTTTTCTCCTTTTCATGAAGAAAAAATATAAGTAATCTTTGGGGTTCAGTTGTGCTTTTGGTTTTATTTTTTTTTAATGTATGTCACAAGAGTAGTAATCAAACTCAACTTCGTAACCTTAAAATTTGCTTCAATGGGGTTTTAATGCATTATAAGATCAAACCACATGGAACTCAAGAAGAAAGATAAAGAGACAGTAGTGACATCATAAATGCATATGATTATCCGTTCAGATCAGTTCTTCAGAGCATTGCATATATAACCGCATAAGCAAACCTAAAATCCATGTGGTAAATTAATTGATCATCTAAAAATTGATTGACAGATTTTTCATCATTAAAACATTACTGGAGTAGGCTTGTGATTAGCTAGTACAAATCATGGGTTGCATGATGAGCGCATCTCTGTAAGGTTTTTACTCTTTAATCTATGGAAGTATGGATGGTAGAGATAATTAAGGGAGGAAGCTTCTTATCATTATTTTTCTCATAGGAAATCCTAACTAGATTACATCCAAATTGTCAAGGAGTGGCAGTTACTATAGGGGGACACGTGTGACCTATTTAGTGGGTTCAACATGGGAACATGGGATTTTGACAACGGACGATCCAGAGCCAATTAAATGTTATGTAATATTTATAATTTTGGCAACAGGGGAACATGGGTTTTTGGAAACAGACGATCCGGAGCCAATTAAATGTTATGTAATATTTATAATTTTGGATATCCACTATTTTTTGGATATTCACGTTAATTGCCCTTGCCAAAAAATATCGAGTATATCAAAATCATAAATTATTTCCTAAGTTTCAATTTAGGAAAAAAAAATCCTTAGTTTAAGAAATTACACCCTAATAAGAGTAAAACTTTTGTAATTTTAGAAAGCTATATTATTTTCATATCACCGTAATTAGTGGTTAAAGATACTTTTATTTATTAGGAGGTATCAAGACATAACAAAATTAGAAATTGGCTTTATTTAATTTATTTTGTTATTTTATACTTATTTTATTTTTAATTATGGTATGAACAAATTCAAGAAAATAATATGAAAAATGAGGTTTACTATTTTGTTATTGCTTGAATTTTTTGTAGCTCTTTTTTGTATTAGCTCGTTTTTGTATTTGTCTTAAACCCATTTGTTTGAAGATCCATAAATGTGCGATCTGGCTTAAATGGGTAGTATTTTAGATTGCTCATTTTCTTTGTCTTTTCTTTTTCATTATCTTGATGCGATAGTTTACGCTTTTTGTTTGTTAAAAGTTTTGGAGTCAATAATACTTAGTATCGTCCTCATGAATTTTGTTTATTTTTCAGCTTATAACCCGCAAAAATTCCAAAAGAAACATGATTAGGTGATCTGCTTTCGTCGAAAGATCTAGCCCATTGTACTACTTTAGTGGAATGTATAGGATATAAATACTGCCTTAGTGGATATATATTCAACTTTGTTGCCATTTAATATTTGTAACTCTATTTTTCCAACCTCTTGACTTATGTGGTTAATATCCACCTTTTAGGATGCAATGTCTTTAACCTCTTTATTTAGAACCAGATTTGAATGTCTCTTTAATGAAATTTGTTTGTAGGTTTGTATTTTGTATTTTGTATTTTGTAAGGGTTTTTCTCTTCTTAATATAACATTTTCTTCGAAAAAAAGAAAGAAATTTGTCTGTAGGTTATCCTCCCTAATCACTTACATACTTCCTCAACTGGGCCCTTACGTTGGAGGAGACCTTTGTGCGTCATTACCTCCGAAATGCAACATATATGTAAGTCCTTTTTCCATCAGTGAAGGCATATATGTCTATTTTATAAATATTTAAAGAGATGTTCCTGGTAGATGTTATTGGTAAATGCATATTTCGATTTCTTTCTCTATAAACCTGCAACCTATATGTTTTTGGTTTATAGATGCTTATGGCATGTATAGTTTTAGACCTTGGGTTTTATTCTTTTCCTACATTTTCGTGTACATAATATGTATGATATATATCCAGTTCTATTCTTGGGTCAGTACTACTAAAGAAAATACAATCGATATTCCTCATATGCAAGATATTTCACGCTATGGACAATGTAAAATTGTGCCAGAGGATAACAGTATGGAGACAACAAATGAAAAGCAGTACCACCGTTGAGTTGCAAACCACTCGACCAAATATATTAAACACCATATGCAAGATATTTAACACGTTTGGAGCGTACACAAACTTTATTAGATAAGCCAAAATACACTATTTTTCGTATCAAAAAAAATAAAACTTTATTAGATATAAAAAAAAAGTAATAATAAAGAAAAAACAATAAAACCATTGTCATCAGTAACTGTAGATCGATTTTTGGGATAAGGCCATGGCACTTGGGTCGGATACTCCCCTTGAGTCAAAAATAAACTCACAAAATAATTAACCTGGTGACTGCCAGTGTCTTCAAAATTCTGGCTTCCCACCTATAATTTTTTAGGTAATAGAGGTGAAACAATTTGCAGTTGTAATGTTTTCAGGCAACAACTGTTTGGATACTTGTGATATCGATCTCCAAAATCCCTTACTGGATGGTTTCCTTTCCTTTTAACACACTTTAATTATTAAATAAAAATAAAATAACTAAAAGCAAAATCAAAATTGTTACCTTTTTCTCATTTTTTTCTAACCGAAGCCCCAAAACACAAAAATCAGTCGTGCATCTGTAAGAAAATCAAAAACGAATATAACAAAAACTTCAAACCCAAAAAAAACTGATGCTAATCGTCTACATCACTAATCAAAAATGAAAAGATAAAAAAAACATCGAAAAGTGAACCGAAAGATTTCATTGTTTGATATCGGAACAATATTAAATGTTGTTCACACAAAGAGTTTATACCCTGATGTTGCTAGATAAACCTGGTTACAACAACTCGAGGGTACCCGGGGAACAAAAACAAACAAAGAAAGGTCACACAAAGAACCAGCCCTAAATCGCAAGAAGATAAAAAACCCATTAAGAAGAAAAAATGATCACAAAATCAAAAGAAGCTAGAAGAGAAAAAACCCATTAAGAAGAAAAAGGATCACAAAATCAAAAAAAGCAACCTAGAAAAAAATCAAAAGAAGCAACATGGTAACGATGAAGTTTGGCCTTAGATTGGGTGCTTATTAGGAAACAACATCAATTAAATGTTATGTAATATTTATGATTTTGGATATCACTATTTTTTTTTTTTTAAGTAAAGTTTTACTTTCATTTAATTTCCAAATTCAGACAAGAAACTAGGCGGAAGCCTAGCAACAAGCTGAGCTCCAACTCCTTTTTGAACTACCACACTTAACCTATGAAAAAGGAAATCACCTACACGCACGTTAGCATCATGACTAGCAATATAGTTGCGGAGCCGCTGAACGAAGTCTGTTGTTCCATCCCCAAATTCACTATTTTTTGGATATTCACATTAATTGTCGCAATATCTTTGACAAAAAATATCGAGTATATCAAAATTATAAATTATTTCCTAAGTTTCAATTTAAGAAAAAAAAATCCCTAATTTAAGAAATTACACCCTAAAAAAAAGTAAAACTTTTGTAATTTTAGAAAGCAATATTATTTTCATATCACCGTAATTAGTGGTCGAAGATATTTTTTTTATATTAGGTATCAAGAAAACAAGGTACATACCAAACTTTTCTCTCTCTCCCGAGTCTTGCTCTGCAACTCGGTCTCTCTGAGAGTGTAAAGTTTCAACCGATCCACCATTAACAACCTGTATCTAAGCTACCAAATGATCTTCCCGCTCCTAATCTACTATCAATAAGCTTGTTCTGATCTTGGGTCTTGACTAAATCGAACAAAACTCAAATTCGATTAAAGATCTGTTTACTAAACTTTGATTAGGAGGAAATATGTCTGAATGCTGGTTTCAGAAGTACTGAGGAAGAAGCTCTTCGGTTTCAACATCACCATGGAATTTGCCTCTCCAATTGAAGATTTGTTGCAGAGTTGTGCTAAGATGAATTTTTTTCAGCATCAACATCTGGTAAAGCCTCTCTAAACCCTGCAAGAGGGATTACAGGTGACATTTTTGGAACAAGACTTATCTCAGAGTTCAATCAACACCATCTTTCTCATGGGAAATCTGCCTTTGGTTTTCCCCCCTCCTCCATCGGATACTCCTCCCCAAAGATATGTTTTTCTCAACCACTCGGGAAACTCAATCAATCAATCGTATACTCGGGAAAGCTGAAACATGTGATTCAAAACAAAGAAACTAGAGTAGCAACAACCAGCGAGAGGAATACAACATATCTCATATTGCTGTCAAAAGGGGATACCTTCAATCAAAACCCCAAACTCCAAACCCCCATTTGAGACCAAACTCATCAAGGCTAGCTAGAAGGAATTTCGCAAAGGAAGATCTTGATGAAATGGCAATCGATGAATCAATGAGTAAGCTGAAACCGACTCGATTTTACTCTGCTGAATTTATCCTATGTGACTGGAAAACATCCTTATCAACGCATAACTACTCGGAAGGTGCTGAAAAAACCATTAACGACAAAATCTCCAAAATAATTAGTTGTCTGAGTTTCTATGCATTAACTCGGTTACACACCGGGTCAAGTCAGAGTTTCAGACGGGTGAAAATCAGGGCCAAGATGGTAATTACGTCGACAGAACCCAAGGACACAAAAGTAAAAACAAAGGGCTTAATAATGGAAAATACAAAAGCTGTTTACTGTCAGCAGGATGAAGCGAAAAAAGGTGATGATGACGCTCTGCACACAATCATCTCGGGGAATGTGTTTTTTTTATTTTAATAAATAAATGTACCGAAGTACTTAGTTTAGGTCTAGTTTTAGGACAATTTAAATGTTGTGTTTGCTTTGTGTCTGTTTTATTTGCGAGGTACGTATACATGTTTGCAACGATATGTAATAGTAGCTATGAAAGTCTAGTTTTAGGTGAGGACATCAATATCTCTGCAGGTTTACGACCTATCTGACTACGACGACGATTCTACATCAGCTTGCTTCCACAACAACTTGTACATGTTCCATCCTCAGCCTCATACCGGGTGGACCCTCTCTTCACAGCGACCTTCTCCGGCGGGTACTTAGTTTACCAACTAGGGATGACGACTGCGAGGAAATTTTGGGTAGTTATCTCCGGCGGGTACTTCGTTTACCAACTAGAGATGGCAAACTCTCGGAACTGTTGCACTCAAAAACTTGGTTACTCTTGTGTGTAGTCTTTAAAGATGAGCTAATAATCTTAGCCTTTGCCTTCTACCACTCTCGAAGCAAAGTGTTTTACCACATCTCCAACAAGCAGCTGACGCAGGAATTAAGAAGAAGCTGGGTGGGCAATACAACCATGCAATCTCACATCACCAACAAACTACAGAATCTCCTAATCACGTTGTCCTACATGTTACTATGTAGTTTATGTAAGCTAAATTTAGGAAAATTGACAAAGGCCTCTAATCAAAAAGCGGATATCACAAGACTACGGTCTTAGGCTCTTAGGAGGTAAGACCCATTATGATGTTCCAAATATGTAAGTTCGGTTTTTATTAAATAAACTACAATGTTCAAAAAAAAATCAAGAAAACAATATGAAAAATGTGGTTTATTATTTTGTTATTGCTTGAATTTTTTGTAGCTCATTTTTGTATTAGCTCGCTTTAGATTTCAATTCTTGCTTCATTTTTTTTTTCCAGATTCTAACAATTATGTAATTTTTACTTTTGAACAAGACCACTGTAGAATTTATTTGCAAGAAAGACACAACATCGGATTCAAAGGTTAGTATCCACGACCAATTTGACCAATTTTATTTTTTTCAAATTTCATCAGAAGTGTAATCTTAATTCTTTAGTTTTGATTGATAGAAGAGAACTGTAATTAGAAAAAAATAATGATTTTGAGAACTGTAACTGGACATTAGACATTGGACATCGCCTTTTTTTACATTTTTGTAATTCATTAATTATGTGATTGATGCATGATTGATCTAATTTTTGATTTTTAAGATGAAATCGTGAATGTGTAGTTGATTTTTGATCTAACGTATTTTTGGCAATATTGGATACACTTAGGCAATGGGCGCGGGGCGAAGCCCCGCCACACCAATCGACAATTCCCTCTGGACCCGGTGCGTAGCACGGGTAACATACTAGTAGAGAATATGGATGCTCAACGAATTTTCAAGGTTGCATCCGGACCCAATCCGTCATCCGTTGGATTTCAAAAATTCCATCCGCGTCCAACCCTTTAACAAACGGTCCGGGCATCTACGGTTGGTCCCCGTTAAATCCGCAGATTATGGGCCAAATGCTCACCCCCACTTAAGCCTAATAATTCGATTTCAGCCCATTTGTGTAAGTGAAAACTACAGCCACACCCATTCTCAAAGATTTTTCCACTGTGAAACCCACGGTCCCAAAACTGCAGGCGCGCACCCATTTTTGGGGAAAAAATTATTCCCAAACCCAAAATTAAAAAAATTTGGTTTTCTCTCTTCGTTCTTCTTATCTTCTTCTTATTTTTGGGGAACTTATTATCTCGAGGTTTTTATATCACATAGTTTTCTTGTGATTTGACGATTTTTTTTGTGTGTGTTTAGCTTTCTAGATCTGGGAACTTCGGTTCCAGATATCACACAAAATTCAACGGGAACAATCGATCTGGTGTTGTGTTTGATTGAAGAAGATGTTAGAAGGCATGAGAACGAATGGGTACTTCATTGACGAAATTTAACAGCAACAACAATGGATTTGTGGTGATGATTGAACAAATAAGATTGATTCTGTTGGTATTTTGATTGATGGCTGAGATCGTTGATATAACTAGATGGTTACGAATCAGCCGGATTACAGGGTCATTTTGATCCGAGAAAACAGCGGTGAAGAAGATTATGTCGTCGGATTTACATTTAAAGGGTTGACAAGGATCGGAAAACATGGGTTTTTAAGGGATTTGATATTTGATTTTACAGCTACGACAATTGAGCTTAAAGAGCATCAGAACGGGCACCATTAGACTACACAGACGTAAAATGGTCCTATTATTTTAGGCTCAAACCAATCTCCCCAATAAACAAAAACGAAAGCTGACTTGGTGAAGGAAAAATGAAATAAAGCGACATAGTGAAAGATATGTTATGTCATGTGTATGCAGTAAACAAATCGAGGAATGAAATGAATCAAGTGGCTATGCAAGAAATGGCTTCCGATTCATCTTGCTCTAGCAAATAAGAATCTATTAAAAAGGAGAGTTTGATACTTATTGTCTTCTCTTGGACTCTCAATGATGTATTAGATGAGCACTTCTCCTCGGTGGAGAAGTACTTGGAATCATTTCGTTGTCCTCTTCTAGCGGTGTTTTCAAGCATAAATGATGGTTGTGTTGAGTTCGTGGACTTGGTTGTGCAGTTAATATGTATAAGCTGAGTTGGTTGTAATGCTGTCATAGCAAAGGGTATCGAATGCAACATTTACTGTCTACAAAATTTGTTGCATAACTTGTTATGCTGTCCGGAAAATGTTTGCATAACACGTTATGCAGCTATTATTGTAGGTGCATGACAAGTTATGCAGCCTTTTTTTGTTTGCATAACTTGTTATGCAGTACAGAGAATGGTTGCATAACACGTTATGCAACTACTTTTTGTTAGTATTGAAACCAACAAAAAAAAAGATTGCATAACACGTTATGCACCTATAATAATATATGCATAACATGTTATGCAGTCAAGAAAATGGATGCATAACCTGTTATGCATATGAAAATATGACTGTATAATGCGTTATGCATCGAGAAAATAGATGCATAACCTGATATGCATCCGTAAATATGGATGTATACTGCATTATGCATTAATATTTTTTATGTACGCACTAAAATCAACCAAAACAATGGTTACATAACTTGTTATAGATGCATAACTTTGTTATCCAAATGCATAATTTGTTATGCAATGGAGAAAATGGTTGCATAATTCGTTATGCGTCTGCAGAATGTGTTACGATCGTTTTTGGTGGTCGAGTATAATGGTTATGTATCAAGTTTTCGAAAATTTTGCCTAAAGTGAGGATCACCTCCGATTTTTTCGTGAAAAACAAAAATTTGATATTCTTGTTTGTACTCGTTGCGTAGCTCTTTTAAAAAGATTTCCAACGATATAAAATTTGTAAAATTCTATGACGCGGATTTTTAGATATGTTATGTCCAAGTTACGCTTCCAATTATACCCCTTAAAAAATTAGGCTGCATAACGAGTTATGCCTGAAAAAATAGTATGCATAACGAGTTATGTATTGATTCATTAATAATTTCATATAATTATGGGTGTCACAGTACCAAAAATTAATTGTGGGC
Source organism: Papaver bracteatum (assembly GCA_023529315.1). Lineage (NCBI taxonomy): Eukaryota > Viridiplantae > Streptophyta > Magnoliopsida > Ranunculales > Papaveraceae > Papaver > Papaver bracteatum. The sequence goes on from JAJJWX010002305.1 coordinate 123,361, forward strand.
TTAACAACGAGAATATTAATTTTTTTGGGTCTACCCCTAATTTTCCATTTGTGTAATCCTCCAGAGCTCATGTTCCATCCAAGGGCATATAATGATTCTTGAGTCTAAGATGTCCATACATCCTATCCTGACATACAATACATCGCCTCACACCCTAACATTCTCCTACGGGGTATAAAATAGTCATTTTCTAGAATTAGGGTTTTCGTCTCTGAAGAAGAATAAACACTCTCGTCTCTCTTCCTCCCACTCGCCTCTGAAGAAGAATTCTTAACCATGGCTGAACAGGTACTGCCTCCTTCCATCAATCTCAGCCCCTTCATCTCCAAATCTACTCTATCTGGATTTTCCATTTCGTTTTGATTCTATTTTGGTTTTCTAAAACCCTAGATTCTGAATCTCTACTTGATTTCAAGATTACTGTTGATTTTAACTGTTTTTTTGGTGTTTGCAGACGGAGAAGGCTTATTTGAAGCAACTTAAGGTGTTTCAATGGTGAGAATAAGAACTGATAATTTCATTTTAGTGATGTTTTGTTTTGATGCTTTGGTAGTTTTGTGTAGAATACTGATTCTGTGATTTGGTTTGTGTAGCTCAAAAGTATCCGGAAAGGGAAAGCGTCCTGGAAAGGGAGGAAACCGATACTACAAGAATGTTGGTTTGGGATTTAAGACTCCCAGAGAAGCTATTGAAGGTTTGTTCTGAGCCTTGAGTAAATGGATTTGTTTGTTTGAAGAGGAGAAGTTTGATTTATTTTTGGTAATAAGTGGCGCCTGTTCCTGATTTTCGAGATAGCATTTATTGGGATTATTGAGTGCCAAGGCTTTATCCTTCCTCCTGTATATACGAATGACGCACACATTTAAAACCAATTGATTTTTCAATTGGTAGCGGCCAGACAACTCTTTGATCACTTTGATGATGGTGGTGATACTTATGAATAATAAGTTGGTCAGAAGTGTATTTGCATTTGTTACAAACTGTCTGCAGTATTTTTAGAGGTCATGATTTAGAATTTTAGAATATTGGTTTTGTTGGTGGCTATTAAAATGTGTGTCGACTATGTGGTAGGCATCAACATGCACTGGAATGATGCATATGCAAAAACACTAGTTTTCTGGGAAGTATGGGCTTATAGTTATACTGTCACAAGAGAACAGTAATGTTCAAGATTTCAAGTGATCAAACTTAGTGGCTGAATCACTCGCATTATCATTGTGGAAGGGTTTGGTTCAAAATTTTGAGCCAGAGTTTATTAGTTATGATCAGTTTTCTATCTCAAAGAACATGTTTTACCCATCGAGAAACACCATAAATTTTTCTCCTGAGAAATCCTATTTGGTTTAATAGGGCATCTTTACTGTGAAAAGCTAACCAATCCTTGGATGCTCTGCTGTGCATTCACAGCCTAGATGTCCCATTAATGTATGTTTCTCGTTGAGAAAATCACTGTTCTTGTGTTAGTGATTATTGTGTTGGGGATCTAGGTGAATCATAAATATGGGTTTACCTTTAATTTTGCGATCATTCAGATAAGCATACATCAGTTCTATTGTTAACATTTTTCTGTTTGAGAAGGATATGGTACTTCTCCTTGGTGTCTTAGATTGCATGATTACGTTTTTAACCTGTGCAAGTTTTATATGTGCTCGAAGTTTTTTTTTCCCCGCATGATCAAATCAAGAGAAGAACGGGTTTAATTCAGTCCCGATTTGTCTACCAACTCCATCTCACATATAAGTGCATTACATCAACATTTTGTCTGTTTTCATTGTTATTTTGTTTTGATTAATTGAGAGCTTTTAGCTTATCAATAATGGAAGGAACATAGTATAGTAATCGGATCGTAAAGGAGAACGATAAGTTTTGTGTGAACGATAAGTCATATAAATAGCTCATTTCAGCCGTCTCTAGGTCATGGACATTGTCACAGATTCAACCTTTTTTATTCATATATTTACTCAACCTCAGTTTGCTTCTCAGCTTGGGTTTGAACCTCTCTTACTTGAGTTAGTAAGAAGTTTTGATCTACTTCGGTTTAGACGGTTCAAAATGCAATTATTTGAAAGTAGCTTTGGCAGATGTTTCTAAAGTCTTCTGGTGTTTTTCATTCAGGAACATACATTGACAAGAAATGCCCCTTCACTGGCAACGTTTCTATTAGGGGACGTATCCTGGCTGGTACTTGTCACAGTGCAAAGATGGTGAGAACCATCATTGTTAGGAGAAACTACCTTCACTATGTGAAGAAATATCAAAGGTGGGTTTATATACCATTTTCCTGCGTTGTCCTTTTGATTTGTACTTCTTCATGAAACCTTGTAATAACCTTAGATAATTGAAATCTTTTTTTCAGATACGAAAAGAGGCACTCTAACATTCCAGCTCACATTTCCCCATGTTTCCGTGTGAAGGAAGGTGACCATGTCACTGTTGGTCAATGCAGGTAATACATTTTGTTTATCAGGATTGCTCATCTTTAAAAAGTTTGGATAACTTGTTTTCTGTATTCATTATGTTGGAGCTTTTGCTTTTATTTTTCAGGCCATTGTCAAAGACAGTGAGGTTCAATGTCCTTAAAGTCATCCCAGCTGGTTCTTCAGGTGGTGGTGGAAAGAAGGCTTTCGTCGCTATGTAAGGTGTCAGTGGTCTTTCCAGTCCATGGATTCAACAAAGCTTTAACTTTTAAGATGTTATAGAATGAGCGGACAACAGTTTCCAAATATTGTAGTTTCCTTCCGTTTTGTGAATCTGTTGCTGGAATTTTTGTTTTGATTTAAAAGCAAGATAATTACTGGACAAGGTAGATAGTGTCCTATTTTGGCATTTGATTATGATGAACTTGATGTGATCTTATTTTGCTTATGCAACATCTCTGTCCAGTTGATTTATTGTATATTGAAACATAGGCTGTTGGTCTTGTTTTGTTGTGGACGAGATGTGGAAGATAAGAGCAGTCCTGAATATCAGTGATTGACATGGGGTGCACTCCGTAAATCTATCAATGGACATGTGAATAAAGTGAATGCGATGAATATCATTGTTTGCTGAGAAGCTTATAAGGGGAAGAGGTTTGTTCTGGAGATCCTGTATCAAGTTTCAACATGAGTCAAGGTTGAGTCAATTCGAAGCCTATCATGGATTATCAACTAGGAATTTTTCTTCATGGAAATATTAGAAACATTATAGAGGAATCAATGAAGTAAATTTTAGGGACAGCTGAACAAGATGCAATCCGATTCAAAACCCACAGAACATATGTATACAAGTAACTTACCTTCTAAAGTGTAAATGTGTAAATTTCAATTATGTGAAAATTCCGACCCAAGGCTGAGTGCCATGGTCATTCGGGATTCAAGATTCAGATAGTGCCACGTTACTCTGAACCACCTCCCAGCCCCTACGGTGGTCCCTCTAAAAGCGTCTAATCGTTGGGCTCTTGGCGTCTAACTATTGTGAGCTTTCAGTTTAGAGCCAAGCCATTGGACGCTTGACCAAGTCAACCCAGTCAGAGCGCCAAATGGTTGATCGCTCCTGTGCAGGGCCGGTTTTGAGGGTGGGCAAGGTGTGCTCCCGCACAGGGCGGGAAATTTTTTTGCCAAAAAAAAAGTTATCTTATGTCGTTGGAGCTAACTTGTTAAGCTTCCAACTAGTTTCATGTAATAATATTTAAAAAAAATAAAAAATAATTTTTTTTGTAAATGAGCTTATATTAAATAACTTTCTTAAGCCCAAAATGAAGAGCCCATCTCTTATTATGATGCAAGTGATTTATTTTTGTACTAAAACGGTCATACCAGCTAAGATTGGATAATCTAGACGCAAAAGGGAAAATAAAATGATACAATAGTAATAAAGTGTCAGTTAAGAAAATAAAAATTTATATGTGTGCAAACAAAAAAAATGTATCAAAGGGCACTCAAGCTATTTTTGCACTGGGTAATCTGAATGTCAGAGACGACCCTGCTCCCGTGTTTCCCCAAAACCAATGGAATTGGAATACATCCGAGGGAATTGCATGAGGGTATGATTATCAACAAAACATAGTGGACAAACATCTTTCGCTTCCACACATACTATCTGTTTTCCTTTGCGACTAGAATTCATGGTTTGACGGTGTATTTTTTAGGAATGGTTTTATGCTTGACGGAGTATTTTTGACAATGCTTTTAGTAAGAATGGCTTTAATGAGATGTGTAGATGTGTGAAAAAAATGATGTACATTGACCTGCTTTTATAAGCAAGCTTGGTAAGGGGGCGACATGAATCGGTAGAGGGGCGTCAAGTGTGATAGAAATGTCCCTCATATTGGTTAGGGGGTGTCCTATAGGGGTGTAGATTGACTAGATTACCCTTTTCACCTTAAATGGTCTAATTTACCCTTGTTTTTTTGATTGAAAAGACTGAATTGTCCTCTATCCTATAAACCTAATTATGTGAAGAATCAAAATCAGTTTTTATTTTTGTTTCATCTTCTCCACTTCCATTGTATCCGTAAGCACCACCTCCATTAAAGTTTGAAAATTCATCGTCTTCGATTAATCGGTGATTCGAAAAATTGATAATCGTTGATTGAAGTCTACATTAGAGATGAAGAATAAGAAGAAAGTTGACGAAGATTGTAGCGATTCCAATCAACCAAATGTTCCATTAGGTGAAGAGCAAAAATCTCAACTCCAAACCCCTCCACCGGATAAATTAGGTGTCATGACGTACGTGAGGTATGTTTTGCGGAACCCATTTAGGGTTTAGTTTAATTTGTTCATTTTAATTTCAATTTCTATCAAATATTAGGGTTTTAGGTGAAAATCAAGTTTTCATATCCTGGGTTTTGGTTAGATACGGTTGCCATTAGTGAATTTTTTGAACCGTATGAAGCTCATACGGTTTGTAATAATTGAAAATTTAAGAAATACGAACCGTATGTTCTTGGGTTTCATAATTTTTTTCCAGTTACGGTTGATAATGTCACTGAGTTACCAACCGGTTTTCTCTCTGCATGTTAAAATATTTTCCTACGGTGCTTAATACAACGTTAGTTACCAACCGTGTATTTTATACGGTTCCTATTTTATGTTTGTTACCAACCGACTTTCTCTCTAGTGCAAATGTAAAAACTTTTTCTTACGGTGCTTAAGACAACGTTAGTTACCAACCGTGTATGTTATACGGTTCCTATTTTATGTTAGTTACCAACCGTGTATTTTATACGGTTCCTATTTTATGTTGGTTACCAACCGTATGTTATCCTGTGGTTTGAAAACTGATGGTGAAGTTTATGTACGGTTGATAACGATAATAATGTTACCAACCGATTTTATATACGGCGTGTTTAGGTGTTATGTTTCGAACCGTATCAATGATACGGTTTGACACGATAGTAAAGTTACAAACCGTAGGAATAACTTGTTTGTTAGATTGTAACACATTGTTTGTTCAACCCTTAGGAATTAATTTAAATTATTACTTGTGTAGGAATCCTGATAGGGTGAAGAAAAAGAGAGGGAATAACTTAACTCCGATTGATCATACACCCACCCCTCGTGGTGACAAGCATTTAGGGGTAGATCATAGAGGTGTTCCCAAGAATGCGAAGAAGAAGACGACTCAATTTGAGATTAGGCTTAGAGAACCATTTGTCGGTGACTCTGTTGTTGAATTAGAAGGATCTGAACCTAATGATCAAGAAATTGAAGAGGTAGGAGTTGAAAAGAACCTTGAGGATGAAGAAGGAAATGGTGAAGATGAGGAAGAGGAAGGAGATAATGAAGATGAAGATGAGGAAGAGGAACCAAATGATGAAGATGAGGAAGAGGAAGCAAATGATGAAGAAGGAGTACAAAACAAGGGGAAAGAAATTGTTGTAGCTACAACTCCAACTCCAGCTAAACCAAGGAAAGAAAAGAAGCCGAGAAAGGAACCTGCACCAAAAGGGTTGCATATTCCTAAAGGAAAAGACCTGTTGTTGCCAAGGAAGAAGAATAAAAGACCTTGGGGAGAGGCACCAGATAAGTCCTCAATCTTATTTGGTTATACCAATTCCTGGGCCGCAAAAGTCTGTGAGACTAGGGTATGTTTCTCTTAACACATTGTTTTGTTTTAAGTTATTTTTTTATTTTTTTTATTTATGTATATTTCATTAATCTCAGTTTAACAAAATATGTTTGTATGTTTTTAAGGATCATGAAATGGCAAACAAATTGGTCAAGCATTAAAGATCTAGTCATTGGCCTTTAGGTGAGGAATGTGGTGATGTTCGTACTCTAGTGACAAGTTCAGGATTAGGGCCTGGAATTCTGAATTCCCAATCGGAGTATGATAGTATAACAGTATCTGCCTTCAGGGAACGATATTGGCCATAAACCGATAATTTTCACTTCCCATTTGGAGAGATGACAATAATACCGGACGATGTGAAGCAAATTATTGACTTGAAAGTTGAAGGAAAATCTTTGTGTGAAGGTTTTGATAACAACATGTCTTGGACTGATATTTACAGCCTTGTTGAAGAAACACTTGGGTGGGGTAAAGACGAGACCGAGATGGAGTTTATGTTGGATGGTGGTTATGACCCTTCGGAACCAAACAAGATTAACAAGGTAAAGAAGCTGTTGTTGAAAAATTTGAGGACGAAGTTTGGAGACACCCTCAAAAAACAATTGGCAGGTGAGGTGATAGATGACACAAGGGCTAGGCATACATCCACAACATATTTGTTGTATTCTATTGGGACTGTATTCATGCCCAATAACTCGGGAAATAGGGTTAATGTCCATTACTTATAATTGTTGAAGAATTTGAAGAAGACCAGAGAGTATTCGTGGGGCACCACCATGCTTGCATATCTACTTCAAAGTCTAAGAAATGCCTCTAGGGCTGGAGCTACTGAAATTGCTGGGAATGTTGCGCTTCTAATGGTAAGTTTGGTTACAATATTTATCTTTTGTATTCATGTCCCAACTGCTTAAATTGTTTTATATTTTTCTAGGCATGGGTGTATGACCACTTTCCGAGCTTGAAACCTCCTACTGAATGGGAAGAAGATGATGAGAGGCGTACAGGAAAGAAGTTTATGTTCACTGGTAGACAAAAAAGGAACAAAGAAAAGAGGCTCATTCAAGTGAGGCAGGAAATAGATGCTTTCAGTGTTGAAGATGTTATCTTTGACCCTTATTTGAGGATTCAAAATGGAGTTGATGTTCGTAAGTTCACACATGTCTCAGGCTACAACGGACCATTGTATCATGCCACATGTTATGTTATGACCAATCCTAGTCGAACTCTACGCCAAATTGCTCATATTCAAGAAAAGGTCGTTAAGGAAAACTTCAAATTATCCAAGGATGGATCAGAAATAAGAGGACCCACCATTGTACTCAACTACCACCCAACTTTGACGGTTGATGCTTGGAACAACCGCCATCAAGCAAGATACCAACTCACAACGGGAGAGGCAACGACTTGTAACAACACGAAAGAAGCTGTTGATGGTTACATAGATTGGTATTATTATTTTGGTCATCCATATGTGATTAATAATGATCCGGAGGCGCAACCACTTATAAGAAAGGCGATAGAAAAAAGGATGGCTGCCGAGGAGAGCAAAGAGACAAAGGGACTATTTGGTAACTATCATCTATAATGCACCGAAACTCTAGTATAAACAGATTTTTCAGAGTTACGGTGGGTAACTTTTATCTATAATGCACCGTTACTCTGTTATAAACAGATTCTATAGAGTTACGGTTGGTAACAACAAATAATTACGAACCGTAACTATGTTGAAAAATCAATTATCTAAGAAGGTTGTCAATAAAATACTTCATATATTTTTTAATCAAATAGACATGATATTGTCACTTTCAATCATATCACATTTAGTCAAAATACCAAAATACAAATTATAAAATGGGCTCCATCAAGACTTGAAAACATTTAAGCATCCTCTTTATCATTGGTCATAACTACGAATTGCTTCGGCATAGACAACATTATGGCCTTCCATAATTCAATCATTTTCTCAAATCGATTGCACCAAGTCTTGGGGAGTTCACCGTCACAACCAAATTCCCTCCACAATGGAGGTAATGGACTTCCTTCATGCAATTGGAGGTCGATGTAATGAATTCCTTCCACGTGCCCCATGACAACAGTTTTTTTGATTGACAAGTCTTCGTCAAACGGTATTCTTGTTGGTGCAAATGTAGTGCTCATGTCTCTGGAGATTAAATGAATGACGCAATTGAATGCGTTGGCTAGTAGTTGGCCACATATAGGCATGCACATCCAATATTGTCTTGTCAAACATATATTATCGGTTAACCGCCTTTCCATTTCCTTGAAGCTCTCATTTAACACCTCATTGGTTTCGTTTCTTTCAACTCTCATCATCGGCTTATAGAAGTCGCAGTGAGCACGTAGTTCCATTAAGAATTTTTGCCTTACGTAAGTAAATTGGTCACAACCCCACCCTATCGCGTCTTCAAAGGGTCCAAGTTGATCCATGAAGACGTGGTAACCAAAATTCCCATCACCATCAACATCCTCCGTAGCCTTGATATAACCACGAATATAGTCGGGGAAAAAACGAAGGTAATATTCATAGAGAATGTATTGGTTCCGGCTATATCGACCATTTTTGTCTCTAGGTGGTGGTTTAGGCACTCTTTTTAGATGAATCGTCTCATTCTCCTTCTCCTTTTCAACCATCGGACTCTTTCCATTGTTCCTTGATAATTGTTTAACACCAACTTTACCAATAAGTCTTTTTATTGAACTATCTTGGGAGGAAACCTCGAGTCCGACATAGGAACCTTGACCTTTAACTCCATCATCCTTTTTTCCACTTTCTTTACGACCATTTCCTTGAACAACAACTTTGATTCTTTGTTGTTGTTTAGAGCGAAATACCGGACCTTTTCCTTTAAAATCAATTTTGCTTTTTGCACTTTCTTGAGTAGGAACATCGATACATTTTTGTTCTACATTTCGACAGCTTGGTTCTCCTTTATCCGCTTGACATCTTTTTCATTTGTTTCTACCTTGAACATCATCCTCTTCGATCTCATCCTCCGCTTCATATTCCTTTCTCAACCATTCATAACCACAAGGATCTCTTTTCTTTGATTCTTCCGCCAATTCTCTTGCTTTTTTATTTCCTACGTACCTATTTTTTTTGGTAGGAGGCCTCCCCTTACCCTTACCCTTTAGTGGTTCCTTGATATCATACCTAAATTGTGGATATACGAATTCTCTCAAGTTACTCAACCATATTTTCCTTTGGCCTTGGCTTAGTGTAGCATATTTCTCGGCTAGAGCTTGTCCAATCTCGGTATCGGCAAACGTTCCTCCAAATTGTGGATCAAAAATTGTTTCACGGAATGTTAATTGTTTCCAAAAGGAATCAACATCTTGAATTGGGATCACTTTGTCTTGATATGTGGAGATAACATGCCGATATGGGAGTCCCAAACTTGTCATGTTTGGACAAACACACTCTTCTTCATAAACCCAAATTCATAATGTTGTACTTCATACATTATCTTCTCAATTGCTTTGTGCGAAAATTTATGTGTAATTCCCCTTAGCCACTCATTGTTTATCCATTTAGTGTGATGTTTACTTCGGCTTTTTTCAAAAGACTCCATAACTCTATCGTGATCACAGAGGAAATACGAATGCATGGCTTCAAATAACGTAACTAACCCACCATTACAACTATGAAGTTTTTTCTTCAACCGGTTGTGAGATGACTCCGCCGTGCTTGTAGCTTGGTTGTCATAGTGCCTATATTGGTTAGTGAACGCCGATACGAACTTCTCTTTGTGAGGATCCAACCAATTATCAAACAAATACTTCACAACACTTGGATAACCTCTTTTCCAATGAGCCACTAACATACGAGCTCTATCCTCATATTCATCCACGATGATAGAATAGGTCAAGGCTCTCCACTACGTTTTGAAACTTTCCCATTTTAGTTCCGCCAACTTGTCATCGTTCTTAAATTTCTCTTTGGCCTCATCTTGTTTATGTAACGGTAGTTCCTTTATTCTATCCATTTCGCTTTTTCGGGTTGGACGGATAAGGCGCATGCACTTAGTTTCAATACTTTTCCACAAGTGGAACGTGCAAAGAAGGTTATGAGCTTCCGGGAAAACCCTCCTTATTGCATTCAACAAAGCTTGCTCTTTGTCGGTAATAATCACCTTTGGAGTGTATCCCTCTACGTAGAATAACTTCACTTGTTCTAGTGCCCACACATAGCTCTCTTCGAGCTCATCTTTCAAGAAGCAAAAACCAACACTAAAAGGAGCATTGGTAGAAGTTTGCCCGACAATGTTCAACAACGGCATCTCAAACTTGTTGGTTTTGTATGTGCAATCCATTAGAAGCACTTGATGAGAGCACCGTTCCAACTTCACAAACTCAGGATTAACCAATAAAAGATGTCTTATTCGTCCTTTCTCGTCATCATCATGGAAAACCGAGTAATTATGCAACTCCCCCAAATTTCTTAATTGTTGCATTTCGTTTCTTTGTTCCCATTTCTTAGCCTTCAATTTTTTTCTTGCATTGCAGATGTTATCCAAAGTAGAAGCATTTTGTGGGTTTCTTTCCTTTAAGTGAGCGAGATATCAACAAAGCTTCATACGAATTTGTGAAAGGGATTCTACGATCTTCTCTTCTTCTTGGGTAAGGCGTCCAACATAAGCGTGTGATAGCAAACTCTCCGGTATAGGGTGGTTATGACTACCACATACAACTTTCTCCAAAAACCACCTATTTGCCGCGTTCTTTTTAAACTGAAGCTTGAATGGACATTGGGTCTTATTACTGAAAGTAGTATTCTTCCTCTTTTTCTTTGGTACTTGCAAGGTATCCTTTTTTGCGTGACTTCTATGTTGTCCACTACACTCGCAAACCATTTGAAAGGCAATATCACTAGTGGAACCATTACAAACTATGATACACATAATCAACTTTCCTCGTTCTCTAGCCCACTCCTTTGCATCGTATTTCACCTTCCATGTCTCCTCGGTTAAATAGTGAGATCTAGAATCCGGTGTGAGAAGTTCTTTTGCTAAAGGTTTGTCATCCATTATAGGAGGTAAATAAACGACCTGGACAAAATGAATAGTGAATCTTTGGTTAGTCTAAACGAGGCAATAAAACGAAAACATATATTCATATACGGTTGGTAAATAAAGAGAATAAACAAACCGTAACACAATTACGGTTGGTAAATGTCATCCTCCAACATGCCGTATATAAAAAAAAGGAATAATGTAACACACAGTTAAATATACGGTTGGTAACTAAAAGTCAACAACGCACCGTAATCTAGCGTCGGTTGGTATCGATTAATACATTAGTAACTGTAACTAGTGCATTGAAACACAGTAAATACTCACATGCACAAGATAACTTACGGTTGGTAAGTGTTGCACGTACTTATCAACCGTAACTACAATATGGTTGGTAATCCAACAAATTTAACCAACCGTAACTGGTATAATTTCTGGGTTTTCCCCAAAATTAAAGATGTTACGGTTGGTAACTATATATTTGTGTACCGTATCATGTAGTTACGGTTGGTAACTATATATTTGTGTACCGTAACATGTAGTTACAGTTGGTGTTGTTCTCAATTCCAACCGTATGTTCATCTGAAAGTTTTAAAAATTTGATCTTTTTACGTAATTTAGAGAATTTTGAGCAACAAAAAGCTAATGAGAACTAGTTTAGAAGTATACCTGGTAATTTTCAGTGCTTGGTGCTTCACTTTGTTGGCTAATTTCTTCAATTGGTTGAGATTGATATTCACTTTGGTCCAAAACATCTCTACCATCTAAAAAATACTCCATATCAGGATCTCCATCAAGAGGTATGTAGTACTTGTTTTCTTTCATATAGAGATTCACCCACCTCAAATTTGCCACTGGAATCACTCATTTTGGTGGAGTGAATCAAAATATAGGGTTTCACAAATATCACATAAGTTTTCTTCTCCTCAAATTTTTTTTTTATAACTCTAAAAATCTGATTTTAGAGTTATAATACACTAATTTTGATTATCAACGCTAATCTTGATAATCAACACTAATCTTGATTATCATTACTAATCTTGATTATTAACAATAAGGGCTAATTAGTCATTTACATATTTTTCATTGATAAGGGGCACTTGATTTTACTTCTAATGACCTTTTTTGTCTTATTAGTTTGACGCCCCTTTACCGATTCATGCCGCCCCTTTACCAAGCATCTTTATAAGAGGAGTGGTGGATATTAATAACACATTGCATAGGTTGATAAAGATAATGAGAGTTCTATTTCAATAATAGTGCCTTGACAAGGATGATGGAAGTTCGGTGCTAAATGACGTATCAATGGCACGTTGAAAAAATATTTCATTTCAGGTTTGAGTGGAAAATGGGCACACATGACACTTCTATAATGAGTGACTGCCCTTGATAATGACGAAAAAGACGCATCAGGAGTGAGTGGTTAGAGACGACACATCAGTAAAATGAGTTGAAAAATTAAGTTATCACTTTTAGCTAAACTTTACGAAGTTGATATGCCTCACTGAACCTTCATATCTTGACCAGAACATGAGTTATCAATAACAATGTAAAACATGTCATCTGAGTGTAAACGGGGTATAGCTTAAAAAAGGTCAAACAAATATTTAATGTCAGCGTTCAATGATTTGGCGTCCGCCTAATGATTAATCGCCTGACTCCAAACCATTAAACGCTAAAGTAGATTTTGGGGCGCCTAACCGTTGGTCGTTCCTGTGTTGATTCAAGATAACATCCAAGCAAATGCTTGAACCTTACGTTGAATCAACGCTTTGGCAACTATTTTTTAACGGTTTTCTGCTTGAATCTTAAATTCTAAAGAACCATAGCACTCAACCTAATAGACATCATATTTATCAAATAGAAACTTTCGTTTATTCTTTTATATTCTTAGTTGAATAATGTGATTTTTGGTTTTTAGGTCTACTAATAAAGCACGTGTTACTTTGAACATCCACAATGTAAAAGTGGACAAGTTATACGAAAATGGTATATTTAGCAATGAAACTCGGCAAGATTTACAACAACAAATGCACCTCGGTGAAGTTTAAAACTATCAAAGTGGTTAAAACATCACAAACTTTTATACATTGTTCGAAACTATGCATGGTATTTTAATATACACCAACGGGTTGGGGGTGACTTAAACACAACTTGCCTCAGAGTATTAGTATTTGGTTGTATTTTAAACACCTCCTAAAGGTGGAAAGGTGTTTCAAACATGGGGCGGTCAAACACCTCTCATTTTTGGTAAGTGTTTTAAACTCCGCAATACTAAAGCATTTTAAATGGTTAGAATGTGTTTGAATTACCATGTCATGTTTCAAACAACACTAGTATTATTGGTATGACTTAAAATCATGTTGGGTAAATAAAATTCGGTGAAGTTAAATTGGATGATTGACAAAGAAAAATGGTATACACACCATTCTAGTTTAGCATATATGGTAAACATATACCATATTGCAATACACATTTCCAGAACCAATATATACTCTATTAGCGTACACACTTGTGGATGTTCTAAAAGGTTCAGTTTCACCTATTTTAGTCTAAAAACTTGTTGTTTGGTCCACAAAAATACGAGATGATATATCACTAATAAAAAAAATACGGTCAGGATCATAGAACAATCCCTAATTCATTTATCAACAATACTTAAAGAGACAAAGATATTAGATACAGTAAAAACTCCATATATTCAAGTGTGGAAGATTAAACTTGTCATCTCTATCATCTTGCGAAATCTCATATTCCGAGATTTTGAATGATCAATGTATGATAAATTGACTATTTAACTTACTTTGACAGAAACTGTTATATGAAAAACTAGAATCTCGGGGTATCTTTCCAAGTTGTATAGTCTAAATTTTGCATATTGCGCGTTTTTTTGTTTTTAAGTTTTGGATTTTGACGTGTGAATTATGAAAATATATTGAAATGAACCTTGAAATAAACAGTTCATTCAAGAAATTAGCTTAGAATTATAAGATAATTGATAGGGGGAAAGTCACTTTTACTAAAGGAAAAGCTGACTTGGGTTTAAATAAATTGACTTTCGGTCATCATTGGGTGGATTCAAAATAAGCTTTTTCCCTGTTAGCAAATACTTGAGTTTAGTTTCCCATGTCACCTTTAATCTTACTGCACTAATTATTCAACAGTACATACACATTCCACTAATTAATCCGGTTTTCATCTGCCTCATGTTGATCCTTGAAAATGGAAGCCGCAGAATATGTTCTTGCTTTCTCTTGGTACCTCGGCTTACAACAACAGAATATCCTTCGAAACCATTATGAGTGAAAAAAAATTCGGACACAAAAAATGATATCCTGTAAAGAAAAAAATGCTCTGATATATTATCACTAAAGAAAAAAATTCGGACACAAAAAATGATATCCTGATAAAAAGTGATATTATCATATCCTTTTTCTAGCACGGGTTGCGCCAGTTTCACTATAGCACCTGCATCATTGAAACTTCATCACCCTTCTCCCCTACGTCCTGTTTGAGTGCAACCTTGCACAGATCAATTAACTACGTTTTCATGCCATCTTCATGTTTGAAGGGTGATACGGGAAGCTAAACTCCAAAATTATTTTTATGATAGGGGGAAAGCTTATTATTAAATCCACCCAATATTGACTAGAAGTCAAATAGCCTAGACTAAGTTAGTTTTCCCTCTAGTAAAAGTAGCTTTTCCCCTATTAATTATCAATTATAAATGCACATCAGTTGGTTCATTCAAGAAATTAGCTTAGAATTATAAATACACAATAATTTGATATTTTTCGTTCTGGGTCAATATTTTTCCCTCGTGGATATCAGTTGAGTTGTAAATTTTTACGGTACTTTTTCTCGAGTCGAGTCATTGTTGTTTTTCTAATAAAAATATAAGTTAATTCAAGTATTCAACACCTGATTGGGTGAAAATAATATCCAAATCATTAAGAAAACGAAACAAGACGTATATATCTAAAAGTGAATGACTACGATAGTTTGTACTCTCTCCGTTATTTTTTAGTAGGCTGGTTTCTATAAATAAATGTTTCAAAAAAATAGGCTGGTTTCCTAATTGGGAAAGTCAAATATTATTTTAATTTTCTGGGATCATTTATACTATTAGGGTTTAGGTAGGTTTTCGTGTGTGGATTGGGAAAGTCAAATATTACTTTAATTTTCTGGGGCCATTTATACTATCAGGGTTTAGGTAGGTTTTCGTAGGGGTGGGACTTGGGTTGGTTGGGCGGGTTAGAAGGCTTGGAATGAGGCAGACCCGAGTTAGGAATTCTTTGCCCAGATTGCCCATCGAACCCATTGAGGTGTTGCCCAAGTCCGCCCAAGTTATGTTCCTCGGGTTCCTCGGGTTGGCCCAAGTTCCACTAGACATACAAGTTTATTAATGTGATAATAATAAATTTAGTAATAATAAGATTTAATTGCTTCATTTATTTTAAATTTCCAAATAACTGAAGATTATTTACAATAATATAAACTCTTTTCATATAATTTATATTTTCATTAATAGATTTGAAGATAATATCTAAAATTTCTCTAAATAGATGATAATACTAATTATAAAAAATGTCTTATATATAGTTCTTCGGGTTGGGCGGGTTGTTTGAGTTAGAAATATTTGTGCCCATGCTTGCCTAAATTTAACTCGGGTTCATAAAATTTATGCCCAAGCTTGCCCAAAGTTTTGAAATACGTTGCCCATGTCCGCCCAACGTTCGGGTTGGGCATGGGTTGGGTGGGTTGACCCAACCCAAGTCCCACCCCTAGGTTTTCGTGTGTGGAGTGAAGTCGTCGTTTAACTTTAACCATTTTGGGCCCTAAGCAACAGACGGCCTCTTTTACTTTTTCTCACTGAATGTGGAAAGCTGTAACTTGGATCATGGATCTACAGTACCTTACCAGAATGAACCAAGGTAACCTCATGGATATTTGATGGGCACTATTGGGAACCTAGTACACTAGCCCCCCTCATTCAAGTATCCATCCAAGCTTTTGAGAGTGCCAAATGCCTTTCATAGTTTCATATAAGCCGAAAACTGGCATCATACCAAGTCACTCTGGAGTTTTGACATTCATTCTCCCTTGACCATTATGCAACTAGCTAGTTTCTAGCTATCACAAATTTTCACCTTTAGTCACATTTCAAGCTAGACGAAAATGAAACAAAAAGAGCTACAACAAAAGTAAATAAAAAATTAACAAAAGGATTTCTACAGTAACAAAAAAATAATTAAAAAAAAGCCAACCCAAATTACAAGTAAGGAATCAGGCATGCATATCTTGCCCATATTGTTGGGTCAAAATAGGATCCCAACTTGCATGACGCATGTGATAAGAACCTTTTTCCGATACACATGCGACATGAGGAATACAATTTCGCATAATAAATGAAAAGTCACAGAGCAACTTCAGTGACTAATTCTTGAAGTTTTTTCTCTAACACCTCAGAGCTGATTTTACCCATCATGTGATAGAAAGGCACGAGATCAGATAATTGTTCAATCGACATTTTCCCCATTATATTTCTCGCTACTTTTTCCCTTTCTTCATGCATCTTCAACCTTTCTAAGAATGACGAAGAATTTCTTACTGTTGCACCCATTTGCTTCAACCTTTTCTCTTGTTGTGTACTCAATGCTGTGCTCGACTAAAATGCAAAACAGAAATAGGAAAGAGTTAGAAAAAAATTAGGATAAAAAAGAATAAAAATACCGAAATCTTCAAATACAATTATGATTACCGAAATCTTCAAATACAATTATGATGTGGGGATCTTATTACCTGAAGAAATTCAGCTCCTGCTTCAAGTTCAGATGCCTTGGACTGCGGCGACTCACAGCCTGTTTCATACATGTTTCTAGCAATCGAGAAACTTTTGATAATGATTTTCCTTTTCTTCTCCATTTCTTTATTAAGTGTTGTTACACTCTTGGGGACACATATTGCAGCATTCAACTTATTCCTATATGCAACCACAGCTTTGACAAATTCCTGGAAGAAAAAAAAATATAAGCCACAATCAATTGATAAGCCAAGCAAGTTATTGGATTCGTTTGCTACCATCCATCTAACAAATAAAGTTATAACCTTCACTATTCTAGCTTGTTCACGAGTATGCTTGAAGCATAACATTCTGGTCAGCATTACAAAAATAATATTTCAATGTAATGTTGACAACTACTACATGAGTCGGAGCTTTTACCTGATAAGCAGCAGGACAACCAGGATAATCAAACTCTTCAGAATCAGGCTTTCTCATTCGCTCAGGATGAAACTGCAATCCCATTATAAACTTGCCCTCTTCAGGGTTGTAGGCATCGGGATCATAAAACCCTTCAACCAAACCATCAGCAGCAAAAGCCATCGGAACAAACCGTTGAGCTAATCTTTTAACACCTTGATGATGATAACTATTAACCATAATCTCCATCTTCCCTTCTTCTAGAGAATCTTTAAACCAATCATGTAAAGGAGTTTTCTCAACAACTTTCACAGCATGTCTGTGCCCATCATAATTATCGTAATCCATGTGAACAACTTTAGTAGAAGTTTCTCCTTCTGAAGATTTATTTTTATGCAACTCTTTCTCTATATCTTGATATAATGTTCCTCCACATGCAACATTAAGAACTTGTGAACCCCTGCAAATACCCAAGTAAGGAATGTTTCTTTCAAGACAAAGTTTTGCTAATCCTAATTCTATTGAATCTTTTTCGCGATCCACGGCGGTATCACTGGCGTGTAAACGTCTTATCTCATCTAATTCTTCGGGGGAAAGACCAGAGATTTCATCTTCATAAAGAGATGGATCAAGGTCTTCACCTTCACAAAGTACAACTCCATGAATGGGTTCGAAACTCTCTAGCAACATATGTACTCCGGTTACTCTAGGTACTATCACCGGTACAGCTCCATAACTTACTATCAAATCAAGATGATATTCACCTGTAAATATAGAATGCACAAAAGATAATCACTAACCAATAAAAAATAAACAAGAGTTCTAGAACTGACATAACATGCAATGCAAGATATATATTGAAGAATTTTCAATAAAAAATAAGAAACGGCAATAACAATCCGTAAAAATAATGGAGAAGGGGTTTTTGATTCCGTAGTATATCTAACAATTAAAATTCAATCGGAAGACACTATACATGAGAGCTTACCGACAAAATCAACAAACTTGTTTTTCCTTACAGCACGTCTAGAGACTATAAGAACCCTAGGAAGGATAGTGGAGAGGACTGCATTATCCATGTCACTGATGGTAAGGGAAGATTTGAAAAGAATATGTTTGAAGTTTGTGTTGATCTCTAGGGGTACTAAGGTTAGGGAGACAAAGGAAATCCGAGTCTAAGATCTAGTCTGATGCAGGGGCATAGTAAGCTATCTTTAGAATGTTCTTTAGTTTAGGAATGTTTTTGCAAGTTATGGATGTTTTTATTAGTTTCTGTCTTTAGAGTCGACTAGAGCTTCCTTATTTAAGTTTCTCTCTTTCTAGTATAGATAGATTGAAAACAAATGAAAACATCACTAATAGAATTTTTAAGACTTATTGCGGAAGCATTATATGCTGATGCATCTTTTGTAACCAATTCAAGTTCCTAATAAAATCATCTCTTTGCATCAATTTTTTTTTTTTTTTTTTTGAAGACTTCACAAAAAAATTGTTCCTATAACGGTGTTTGCAACTGCTACATAATGAGATTCCATTCATAAACCGAAGCAGTATGATTCAGATATCAGTTTGTTTTACTTAAGCGTTTTAGATACGAATAATTTTACATTATTATCGTTTTGACAATTTTCTACATTTTCACACTCGTACATAAAAATTAAGAGCCTGTGATTTTATAACATTGAGAACATTTCTTTTAACTTAAACTTTCACGACCGACATATTTCAGCTTCCTTCAGAGATGAATATTGATTGACCAGGCGGACCAAAATTGATTAACTTAGTGTACGGGTTAAGAACTATCTAATATTTTATGTTTTTGAGTGGGTAATTATGAGGTTCCGTCCCTCCTAAAACAGGAGGGAACCTTCACCCTCTACCTCATTTCATTGATCGGTGATGAACAGTATTTGTACTACTCAATGGGTCTATCTAATATCTAATGTACCCCCTATAATAATCACAATAAAAATGAACCTAGAAAGTCAGAAACAAAATGATTGAGGAGATTTTTCTAAATTTTGTTTAGATCAACTGCATATTGATTGCTAAGGGATTTTGGTCCTCTATAGATAACAAAATTAAGAAAATAAATAAATTAGGAATCCTAAGCAAATCACTTAAACATTACAATTTACAAGTACAAAATTTATGCATGCATGCCATATAAATTCATCAAAACCCAAAGATAGCTAAGAACATTAAGAAAAAAGGATTTCTTGAATGTTTAAGAGATCTAAAGAGATTATAATTACCAAAATCAATAAGAGATACATAAAAATCAATCAGAATTGAGTAAGAAATCTTACCGACAAAATCAACGAATTTATTTTTCCGGACAGTCCGTCTAGATACTATAAGAACCCTAGGAAGGATCATGGATAAGTCTGTATTGTTAGCCATGGCGATGAAAATAAGGAAAGAATTTTATAGAAGATGATGAATGAAAAAGTTCAGAAAATGTGGCTTGAATTAAATTTGTATTGATCTTGTGTTTAGGGTTAATGCAATTAAGGGTCTGGTATTTATAACCAAAAGAGAAAAAGAGAATATCTAAGTATAGATAGAAAAATCCAGTCCAAGTGCACTTAACTAGGCGCCGCGTAAGACCACGTACATATACAGCCAAGCTTCATGACACTTGTAATATGATTAAGCATGGATTTGTATTATCATGTCTAGGTGAGATGATGACACGTGTTAAATGTGTTTTGGTATTAGTTGTCTGGAAAGTCAAAATTGACTCACATGCTGTCATAGCTGATGTGTAAATATTTAGATGGATATATTAACAGAATGTTAGGATAGGAGCATATTCATTCATTGATCCTTAATTAGGTAGTAAAGGTGGAGAGGAGATATGTATGTATCTATTAAGTGTTTTCTCTAAATTAAGGCTGCAAGATAATGAGATTATCTGTAATTAGATTATTTTCTGCAAGATAATGTACTATATATATTCTTTTGTTGTTTATATTGAGTTGGTAATGCGCATTTGTTTTTGTTAACTGCCAAGTTTGCCGGGCAGGCAAAGGGAACTATTATTTTTGATAACAGATTTAAACTGAAAAGCGGGTTACACTTACATAGGTCCTATTAGTGTATGTGGCCAACTCAGTGCCTACTGTTAGGGGTGCTAAAATTTGGAAAGGCAACATAAGAAAATATTGGATTATTTTGAAGTAAATCATTATTTTTTATCTAATCCTAGTATTCTTTTGTAATTGCAAAAATGCTCTCACTTAGTTATGTCTTAATGATTTTAATTAATTAAACGAATTACAGTAAAACATCTATAAAATAATGGACTTGGGACCACCCCAAATATTATTATTTTAAAGAGATATTACTTAATTGATAAAATATTATTGTTTTCACTTCCTTAGGTGAGTTTGGTGAGGATTTTGTAGTGCTTTTAAACCTAGCGTTTTTAGGGGCCACTCAAAAGGATTTAGGGGCCAACAATAAAACAAAATAGGATCACCCAAACCTAAAGTGAGTTACCCCTTATCTCGCATATTTCTTAATGACAAAATTGCCCTTACATAATCGGTAGGTAATATATTATTTTTATCCCCCGAATGCATTCGGTAGACAAAATAAGAAGTATGCCTCTGAATGTCAAAGTATTTAAATGATTTTTTTTTTTTCATATTTTTTCTTCTAGGATTTTTATGTTTTTTCCCACATTCGGGAGATAATCATGATTTTTATCTCCCGAATGTAGTCGTGTTCTTCATTTCGAAAATTTGAGTTTTTTTTCCAAAATTTGATTTTCGGGCCATTCTATATTCGGAGGTTCGAGTAACAATATAAACCTCCGAATATAGTAGCGCCAAGGCTCTATATGACGAGGCTCATGGTGGTTCTCATTTGGGAGCCAACAAATATTCGGAGGTCAAATGAGTTACTTGTCTTCCGATTATGAGTTACTTCTAGGGTTTTTCTGAATTTCCCCACATTCGGTAGATAATCATGATTTTTATCTCCCGAATGTAGTCGTGTTCTTCATTTCGAAAATTTGAGTTTTTTTTCCAAAATTTGATTTTCGGGCCATTCTATATTCGGAGGTTCGAGTAACAATATAAACCTCCGAATATAGTAGCGCCGAGGCTCTATATGCCGAGGCTCATGGTGGTTCTCATTTGGGAGCCAACAAATATTCGGAGGTCAAATGAGTTACTTGTCTTCCGATTATGAGTTACTTCTAGGGTTTTTCTGTATTTCCCCACATTCGGGAGATAATCATGATTTTTATCTTCCGAATGTAGTCGTGTTCTTCATTTCGAAAATTTGAGTTTTTTTTCCAAAATTTGATTTTCGGGTCATTCTATATTCGGAGGTTCGAGTAACAATATAAACCTCCGAATATAGTAGCGCCGAGGCTCTATATGCCGAGGCTCATGGTGGTTCTCATTTGGGAGCCAACAAATATTCAGAGGTAAAATGAGTTAATTGTCTTCCGATTATGAGTTACTTCTAGTTTTCTGTTTTTTCCCACATTCGGGAGATAATCATGATTTTTATCTCCCAAATGTAGTCGTGTTCTTCATTTCGAAAATTTGAGTTTTTTTTCCAAAATTTGATTTTCGGGCCATTCTATATTCGGAGGTTCGAGTAACAATATAAACCTCCGAATATAGTAGCGTCAAGGCTCTATATGCCGAGGCTCATGGTGGTTCTCATTTGGGAGCCAACAAATATTCAGAGGTAAAATGAGTTACTTGTCTTCCGATTATGAGTTACTTCTAGGGTTTTTCTGTTTTTTTCCCATATTCGGGAGATAATCATGATTTTTATCTCTCGAATGTAGTCGTGTTCTTCATTTCGAAAATTTGAGTTTTTTTTTCTAAAATCTGATTTTTGGGCCACTCGATATTCGGAGGTTCGAGTAACAATATAAACCTCCGAATATAGTAGTGCCAAGGCTCTATATGCCGAGGCTCATGGTGGTTCTCAGTTGGGAGCCAACAAATATTCAGAGGTCAAATGAGTTACTTGTCTTTCGATTATGAGTTACTTCTAGTTTTCTGTTTTTTCCCACATTCAGGAGATATTCATGATTTTTATCTCCCGAATGTAGTCGTGTTCTTCATTTCGAAAATTTGAGTTTTTTTTTCCAAAATCTGATTTTTTGGCCACTCTATATTCGGAGGTTCGAGTAACAATATAAACCTCCGAATATAGTAGTGCCAAGGCTCTATATGCCGAGGCTCATGGTGGTTCTCATTTGGGAGCCAACAAATATTCAGAGGTCAAATGAGTTACTTGTCTTCCGATTATGAGTTACTTCTAGGGTTTTTCTGTTTTTTCCCACATTCGGGAGATATTCATGATTTTTATCTCCCGAATGTAGTCGTGTTCTTCATTTCGGAAATTTGAGTTTTTTTCCAAAATCTGATTTTTTTGGGCCACTCTATATTCAGAGGTTTGAGTAACAATATAAACCTCCGAATATGTAAGGGCAATTTTTCCATTAAAAAATATGCGAGATAAGGGGTAACTCACTTTACGTTTGGGTGACCCTATTTTGTTTTATTGTTGGCCCCTAAATCTATTTTGTTGGCCCCTAAAAACGCCAGGCTTTTAAAGAGGCTTAAGAATTGCCTGGCTAACCTTGATGCTAGCAGTGGTCATGGTAGTTTTCTTTTTCATAGATTAAGTTTGGTTATTCAGAAAGGTATTGGTGCCCAGCTTGTGGCTAGGCTACCAACAGCTCCTTTGTAATTCTTTTTCCCTTCTTTCATTTTAATACTTTAATAATATTTTGTTTTAAAAAAAATAAATTAATATGATAAAAAATATCCTTGTACTTATATCAAAAAAATAATATATATAATATTAATTTAAAGAATAATTCCTAATTTAAAAAAAATATGAGGAAAACACGAGAATTTCCATATCAAAAAAATAAAAATAAAGTATCTTAAGATAAATACCGAAATAGATTTTTAAAAGTAAAAAATATAGAAAAAGATAAAAAAAACATTAACGGAAATATTTTTAGAACGACATGCATTTATTTTTAAAGTAATAAATCTTATTAATTTCCATGAAAAAAGATTTTTTTATACAGGAATTTTTGTATTTAACATAAAATTTAAAATTCAATTTAGTCACAAAAAATACAAGCTTCTAAATGAACTCGCAATTGGGGGATATAGCTACAGGACAAAAAAAGGTGTCCCAATAGCAATTCTGGGTGACCCCCTTTGTAATTATTTTTTTAATTCCTAATCTATCCCTCACTAATCCTAATTAGTGATTAATTTTAATTAGTAAAAATGTTAAGTATTAGTTATAAGATTAAGTTAGTGTTTATATTTGTTTTGGGGTGAGTGTAGAAAGAGGGAAAAAAATTTGGGAGGGATTTTTTTGATGAAAATGGATGATGATTGTGAAGAGAGAATTGCTGCTGTTGAATCTTTAACTCAACTACAACAAGAATCATATCCTCAATCTTTTGCTAATGACAACAACTCACAATTGCAAGTTTTTGCGGAACCAACACCATTGAATGATGATTTTTACGACCAAGGAGAGTTTTTCACTACTAGATTTTTATTTAATGCAAAACTTATCCATACTTTATCTTTCATTCTCGGTTTCTTATTCCTCTCCTTTTACTCTCCCATAACCTTTTCTTTCCTCTCTCATGTTCCTCTTCAAAATATTTTCTTCTCTGATTTTTGTTTTAGATCTTCCATGTCCTGAACGCGAGAAGGACTTCATTTATGTTATTGTAGGGGTTATTTCGAAGAACAAAAATCATCAAGGTCACTTTGTTTTGTTCTGAAAGCCCTGGATTTTGAATCTAAATCTCAAAATTATTTTCTTATTCAACCATTTTACTTTGTTATTAGGGTTGTAATCAACTGTTCTTCTGCTAATTCGTTATTACGGCTTTAGTTTCATCAACTTTAGAAGGTAAAGTTAGGGTCTGCAAATTTTTTTTCTTCCCATTTCTGTTTTTCTGATTTGTTCATTTTGTTTGTTGTTAGGTTTTGTAACTCTTCTTATTTTTGTTGCAGGAGTTAATTAGAAGATCGAACACCAGTGATGGTTCATAAGGTAAATCTTCTAAACCCTAACTTATTTTCTTTATATTTATATCTGTATTTTTTTTTTTTGTGGATCCGGTTTTATATGTTTCCTACGAGGGAAATTAAAGGTGGGTTTTTCGTATGGATGTCAATTTTTGGGGTTTTCATGTTTAATATGTTGATTTTGTTTCAATTTTTATGATCTGTACTCCATGTATTTGATTATTTTTTCTTCTTCTTTGGTATTATCTTGTTTAGATTCAGTGTTTGTCACTCTACTTGGGACATCTTTTTGTTGAATTTTTATATATGTTCTTGTTTGGCCTGATTTGTAGGATTCTAAGTATGTCTTCGTTGAGAGGAGGAATTGGAGTTGAAATGGGAACAACCTGATAGGGTACTGATGGTTATTTTCGCTATTTCACAACTGCTGGTAATTGGTGCGCTAACACTTTCAGCTATATCTATGTTGCTATTGTAGTACCCAACAAATCTCGGTAAGGAGTTCAATTTTTTTATGTTATGAAATCTTCTCTTTTATTTGTAGCTACAACTTTAACTAGTTGAGAATTTCTTCTAATTATGTTCATAATGTCTATTTCATGTTAAATGCTAGTATGGGTATGTGCGAGTTTGCAAATCTAAGTTTATTAAAGTTATTCTTGGTGATGGGAATCCTTTCATGTTAGGAAAAAATTGCTATTCATATTCCTTCGTAATTTCAGAATTATGAATTGGATTTATGGCCCATAGATGTTTGATATCATGCCTCAAAGAGTAACTAATTTCAAAACACAATGTAGTGCTGACTGCTAGTATTTCAAGCTCTATTTGGAACATCTTAAATTGTGATTTGATCTTAGGTTAAAACTCAAGACTTGTAGGTGACTCTCTCATCTTTCTAGGGGTATATGGTTTGTTTCTTTTGGAGTTTAATTGAAAGAGATGTGAGTGATTTAATGACCGGTGGGAAATCTGGAAAATATAGTAGTAACAGTAGAGGATTATCTCACCTTTCTGCTGAGATGTCATTTACTGATTTTGTTTAATATCTAAGTCCATAAAATCTCACAATATAGACATAAATTTTTACTCGAGGAAGATTAAACCATAGGTCAACTGTTAGAACTTTGCTTGCGAGAACTATTCATACATAATATTGACTCTTCTACTCTCTACTTTACTCTCTTTATATCACAAGAATATTGTTATATGTTTATATTTCTGCTCCTTGACACTTTGATTGAAATCACATTTGTTTCACTTCATATGGTTGTTATTGCTGCAAAAGAAAGCCTTGGCATAGACTTAGATTTTAAATTTCAGGTAACTTCTCTACTATTTACTTTTTTATACTTTGTGATTCATTATTCTTTTTTATATACAATGCTAGCCAGTATCACCATCTGTCTTTAGGACATACTCTGCCCTGCTTTTAAGGACAAAACTTTTTTTTGTTACAGGTATACTATTTCGTTCAGTTGGGATTCTTGGGCCAAAGCCAATTAACATGGATGAGGGAAAAAGGTAGTTATTTGATACTATCTCCCTCTTGCTTTTTGTCTGTTTGTTTGCATTTCCTTTTCTTGTTTTTATGTCGACCATTAAGATTTCCAGTTTGGATAGTATTTAATGTTTTAATATCTCGTGTAAAGCTGATACTCCAGGTTGTTCATAAGAGATAACCGATTCATCATTAGCCGATTCATCATGATTCCACACAGGATATAATCACACATATTTGACGTAGGTTGTTTTTCCAATTATTTATATGACATGAAATGTTCAACTTGTTTTTCCAATTCTTTATATGCTTTAATGCTATAATATTGCTGATACGAGGCTTTCTCAGCATATCGACAAACAAAATGACGATGGATTGTGTATCAGTTCCGTCCAAAGAGTCCAATCTTGCAGTTTCTATGAAAAGGTAAGTAGTTCAAGATGATACCTTCTTATTCCACTTTTGAGAACTGATATTTTCTCCTAAAGTTACTTGTGTGTGTAAGTTGGATAATGTGGTTTATTAGACTGTTTTATTTTCAGAGTTCGACTCTAATTACCCTTTCCCTCATAAATCAATGGTAAGTACTCATGAGGGGCACTGATGTCATGATTGTTGGTAAGATCACTGTTGTTGATGAATATAGAGATGTTGGAAAGGGTTGTGCTTTTGCAATTCTTATCTCAAGCTAGTTGGTGCCCAGGTGATGATCACTGAAATTGATGGTGAAACTTTTAGGAGTTGTAGTACTTCTCTTTAAGAAAGCTGGAACTTATGAATTAAAAGTTGAATCCTTTTGATTTAAATTTATGAGTACAATTTTTAGTGTAATGGAATTGTTATTTTGTATGGATGAACAAGATTTTGTTTGGAATTATCATTTTGATTTTAGTGTTTGAATTTGGATAGTCATTTGGTTTTACATCTGAATTTAGATTTGAATTTGATTTTCAATTTACTGTAGTTTTAGTTTGAATCAGAATTATTTCAGCCTAGTCAGAATGGCTGCAGTCAGTCTGCTAGGGCTGGCTCGTTTTTTTTTAATATTAAAATAAACTAAATCTACGACGCTGTGTGAATGCCTTGCGTAGCGACAACCTGAAAGAATCGTAATTCAGCGGCAACTTGAAAGTGTCGTTCCAGAAAAAGACACTGAATTTACTGCACTTTCAGCGACATCCCAACTAGTGAATGGGATGGGAGGACCGTTATGCAAGAATTTGAGAAGATAGTTTGGGATCACAACTACACGCGTATCATTAAAATAGGTCCGGATGAGAAGCCCCTTCAAATATTCATTTCGCATCCTTTGCTTTCACAATTGGCAAATACATGTTGTGGTGCTCTTTTGATGGATTGCACCTACAAGACAAACAAATACAATATGTCGTTGTTCAACATCGTGGGCCAAACATCGAACAAGGTAACATTCACATTGGCTTGGTGTTTAATGGAAAACGAGAGGGACTATAATTATCATTGGGCATTACGAATTGAAATTATTCTTCCGGGAAGATAAACTTCCGATGGTCATCATAACCGATCAAGAAGATGCCTTAATGAATGCAATATCTGACGTATTCTCGGGAGCACAAAATTTCCTATGTACATATCATATACGTCAAAATGTTATTAAAACTTTTCATGCCTTGTTTGAACCCACCAAGGCGGATATTAAGAAGAGAATGATTGTTCAACTAGAGGAAGATGTTTGGAAGAACAAACTATCCCCCGAAGAAGAAGAGGATGAGAGAGACAAGATAAAAGAGCGAGTGGACAAAGAACATGCGGAAAATCATAAAAAAGTGGTTGGAATTTGTAAGAGATTGGGAGAAAGTTTATTGGTCTCTCAGCGAGGATATGTACGAAAAGAGGTTGGAAAAGTTTATTGGCGATTGGAATAAGGTTTATCCGACTGCCGTCTGGTATTGTCGGACTCAATGGTTGGATAAGTTTAAGGAAAATTTTGTGCGTGCATGGACAAACCGGTATAGACACTACAAGAATGAAGCAACCAGTGTGGCGGAGTCCTCTCATGGGAGATTTAAAGATTTCATCCAGTCCGGCCTAGGCAACGTGGTTACGATCACCGAGGCAATGGAGCAATACTTTAATAGTGATATCGACAAGATAAAGAAGGCTTTTGAGAAAAGCTCAATGGAAAGGTTGACTCCATTTCTTCGATATGGCAAGTTGCTCCAAGGAATATAATTCAACGTCTCTCATTGGGCAATAAAACATATGATGGGACAAATGGAATATGAGAGAAACTATGGAAAACCGGGTGATGTGTGTATTTGTCCCGACATGTCTTCATTGCGGCTTCCGTGTTTTCATATGCTTGTGAAGTATGAAGAAGTGATACCTCTTAAGGTTATTGATCCGTTTTGGAAGCATCTATCTTTTCACCCCCCCCCACACACGGGAGATCCCGGAAAATCACCATGGGATACAAATGAAGGAAAATAATTCTTCGAAGCTTACTCACGTGGCACTTCGGTTAGCCTGCGAGTCTTGTTGATCAAACTAAGGCTAATTACATTGCCATGGATAGCACAAAGTGAAGAGCCAACAATTGGAGATCCTCCAGGTATACCTCAAACTAAAACGGCAAGGAGAAAACAAAGGAAAGAATTGAAAGCAATGACTAAACGTGAAGAAGAACTCGCGGCAAGTAAGAAACGAGATCTAACCGGATGTGAGACTTCAGAAGAAAGGTTCACGGAAGGGACGGTTACAAACAAGAGCGGTAGGCCGAGAAAGGAACCGCTATCAAGTCAACAACAAACGACGGATTCCGTATCCACACTAAAAGTCGATGTAGGGGAGGTTCCAAAGAAAAGGGGTAGGCCGCGAAATGTACCAACATTGAGCTACCAAAAACAACAAGGTGAGCATTCTGAAACCACCCCATAGTCGATGTAGCGGTGGTTCCAAGGAAAAGGGGTAAGCCGCGAAATGTACCAACATTGAGCTACCAAGAACAACAAGGTGAGCATACCGAAGCCACACCCATAGTCGATGTAGCGGAGGTTCCAAAGAAAAGGGGTAGGACACGAAATGTACCAACATTGATCTACTAAGAATAACAAGCTGAGCATTCCGAAGCCACAACCATAGTCGATGTAGCAGAGGTTCCAAAGAGAAGGGGTAGGCCGCGAAATGTACCAACATTGAGCTACCAAGAACAACAAGGTGAGCATTCCGAGGCCACACCCATAGTCAATGTAGCGGAGGTTCCAAGTAAAAGGGGTAGGCCGCGAAATATACTAACACTGAGCTACCAAGAACAACAGGTCGACGAGGCGGTGATGAGTGCCAAATATTGCATATTCATACACCTTTTCATTGGCACTTAACTCATCTTTCGCGCTTCAAAGTCATATATTATCCCAAATTCTGCATTCTTACCATCTTCAAGAATAAATATTTGTATTAATTAATTTTGTGTTTTTAAGTACTAAATAAAGCTTGGAAGAATTGAGAAGACAAAAGAGAAGAAAGTTGGAAGCGTTGCAACCCGCTCGCGCATCAGTGGCAACTTGTTTACAAATTCATGGGATTAAACAACCCATGATCCAAAACCCAAATCCATTTCCACCTCACCCCCATTGGATTCTTTCCAAAACATCAACCTCACCCCCATTGGATTCTTTCCAAAACATCCACCTCACCCCCATTGTATTCCATTATATCCATCAATTAAGAAAACATGTTTTGTTTAATTGTTGAGTGGTTGCTACAGTAAATTTCGAATCCCAAGTGTGAGAGAATTTTTGTGTATAAATAGAGAGGGTTGTTGTGTTGAAAACTCATCCAAGAATAGCTTGTTCATGTTAGTTTATCAAATTTCAGTTTTGTTGTAATGTTCTTCATGTTCTAGTTTCATTTGCTAGGGTTTAAATGAAGCCGTAACTCATTGGTATGTATTCATATCTTGTATCTTGTTCTTGAAAGTTTAGAATTGTTTAAAGATATAATTTAATCCAAGTTTGTCAACATCTTTCTCTCACAATGAATGCCATGTATCCATTGTAGTTAGAATATCTCTATGTTGATTATTCTACAACTCATGCTTAACCAAATATTGATCCTCAGATTAGTTGTGCTTTAATTAGACAGTTAATGCTTTGGAGAAATAATTTAGTTGTGATTAAATTATCCATTGGAGAAAAACCTTAGATATACGGTAGACTTGAATCTGCTGTGAGGACAAGAATAATATTACAAGTTGAATGCATATCATAAGTTAGTGGTGGATTTGAATACCCTAGTATCCATATTCTCAGTGTTTACACCTCGATTTAATTGCGTATTTTAATTCAATATTATTTTCTGTTTAAGTCTTTGCCAATATCTCGTCGTATCGACAAAAGCAAACCCCTTTTGGTTACTCTTTGAATCAGTTCTAAGTAAGGATTTAGAATCAACTTCTACACTCTCCAAGTCTCTGTGGTTCGACCTGTGCTTGCCCTGTGTTGCTTGTCGACACTGTGCACTTGCAGTATACACAATAGTAGGTATCTTTCCGATCCTACCAGGCGGCGGTGCCAAGCCAAAAGGGAAGGCCAAATAAGATACCTACATCAAGTCAACAACATGAAGGTGAAAATTCACAATCCACACCAAAAATAAGTGATAGAAAAGGTAAGGGACCCATATCTAGTCAACAACAACACGAGGTGACAACTCCATAGGCCCCATAGAAGTTGATATTTTTTTCGGTTAAAAAGTGAAGGGGTAGGCCAAGGAAGTACGGACTCCCATCACATACTGAAGACACTGGAAGCATAAGGATTGCAGAGGATGTATTTGACATAATTAAGCAGCAAAAGGGTTATATGAAGATGTTTAAGGATCACAAAACAGGTAGGACCATTAGAAGTTATCATACCAAGATACAGTTTTACATAGACCAACTTCCCGAGGTTATTCGCGAGTATATTTTATATACGGATGATGTCGATGGAGATGGAAATTGTGGGTATCATTCCATAACCGAACAATTAGGCATCTTTGAGATGGCGATTAGTAGAGGGATGACACCATGCCGATATGCTAGAAAGAGGATGGCAGAACAACTTATGAACAAGAAGAGATTTTATGAGCAATTAGTTGGTGATGAAAAAGGTTTTGATGATATGTATGCTCGAGTGTTAGGTCCCCAGCAGGAGATGAAGTTCTTTCCTTCTCAATATTGGATGAGAATGCCGCTTTGTGGGCATCTAGTGGCGGATACATTTAACTGTGTTGTTCATTATTTTACCTCCAAAGTAGAAGTAACATTTACACCAAAGTGGCAAAAATGCGAAGGATCCATTAACAAGAGAAGAGATTTTTTGGCGTTCGTGAATGGTAATCATTTCATTATTCTAATACTTAAGGAAAATTGTCCATTGCCACGTATTTGTGGCATGATAAAAAATAAGGATCTGGCTCCCGTTGCCTGGAAGGGATGGATGGCAATGTATGAGGAGAATCACCAATTTTGGGATGTGTTGGCTCTATCCAAAATACCTCTCCAAGAAAAGGATATTCAACTTCATACGTGTGGAAGCGATGATGAGTAATTTGGATATATGTGGTTCACTAATACTCAACATTTTATTTTTTGGGAAGTGTGTATTATAAACATTAAATAATATTTTGATACCTATGCCGGCATTTTTTTGTTTCATCGTTACTACGCTGGAATTATAGTGCCGGCATTGAAAAAAATTGTATACACGATGCGGGTTAGTGAGGAACAACATCCAGTAGAATGAGTGAATATGTCGGCATTGAATATTAAACAACAAACAGTGTTGTTAGTCTGACCAGACTATTTTGTACCTGGAAAATTCTCAATACCGACAACCTATCCAAATAACAATCCATGCCGGATTTCTATTTTTTTTGGTGTTTGGAAGATTTAGAGTTCCGGCACTATCGTTCCCTCCTATACAATGACGGAACCTGATGCACACTTCTAAAATCAGGTGCTATCGGTGCGTTCAAAGAACATTTAAACTCGGCGAAATGTTTAGTTTGACACCGGTTTGTCAACATAATAAATATAATAACAAAACTTGATTGTATAAAAAAAAAAACTCCAAAGTTTAGAGATTCCAAACCGAAAACAAGTTAAACATAAGCCAAATCAACCAAAGAGTTTAGCAAGACACGCAGATTGTTCAAGACATAAACATAAACAGACCTAGACCAATACCCCATTGTTCCAGACATAAACATAAACAGACATAAACCAATACCACATTGTTCAAGACATAAACATAAACAGACATAAACCAATGCCACATTGTTAAAAAAACACACAATCACTCGGTCCTTGGCTTCTTGTGTACCCTCTTCTTCTTTTCGTCCCACAATTATTTGGCCTCCGGATCTTCAATTTTGTCTATCTTTTGCTCGACTTTCTCTATTTTTTTCTAGGTCAACACCTCTCCTTTCTTGTTCTTTCTCCTAAAGAACTTTCCCAAATTTCCGATCCTCTGACGCTGTTGTCATATTTTTGAACATGTTCTTAGCATGTTGGCCTATATAAGTTCATAGATGTAGACTAAAGAAATAGGAAAATAAAACGACGTACGTACCAACAACGTGATGATCTTAGTTAGTCCGAGTACAATAAGTTCATCCGCAGTTGTGGCTGGAACTTCTATGATATCCGGGCGGAAACGTTGGTTCTGTCTCATAACCGTTTTCCACCGAATTCCAACAAACCCTATTAAAAACCAGTCCCCATTCTACCCTTTCACTCTTATGTGCAAAAATTGGACTAGGGTTGTAAACTACCACAGTATTGTTCTCATTTGCTTGGCATTGAGGAAATTCATGAGAGAATTTCTGATAAGATGTATCTCGAAGATCTTTCTGCTTGTACCCAAGCTGGCGCATCACACGGTGAGGGTTGTGCATAACAAATCCTTTTGGATGAAATAAGGGTCCGTTGTAAAATGCAACATCGTCATGCCTTTGAAAGTGAACTCCTCTGCATTCCTATAAGGGTGAAACACAACATCTTGGAAATCCATGGAGTCGAAATCCAATCTCATTGCGAATAACTGTTTCCTATTATTGGGGTTCAGGCGAGCGTTTAAGACGTATTTCTGAGCTAGAGACTGATGGTCTTCATAATAAGGAAAAGTCCTCAATCCTTTATACTCTTTTAAGAACTCCGAGAAGTGTTCATAAGCCCACACCTATGCCAATGAAATGTATAAAAAAAAATTACTGACAAAGTAATTGGAAACTAACCAAATAAGCCCACAAAATAAGTTCCAAAATAACTACTTCACTCTACCTGAATTAAAGTGAGAGAACCATTAAATTGACGGGCATTCGCCTTAGAAGCTCTACGCATTTCTGCAAAGAAGTGTGTCAAGAAAGCAGTGCCCCATGAGTACTCATGGACACTATCCAAGGGATCCAAGTATTAAAGGAGACTCAGATGAACCCTGTTACCATTAGCGTCAGGGAACATAACGGAGCCCAAGGCATGCAACAGATAAGCAACGACGGTTTGATAAATTTATTCGGGAGTCAATTCCTTGTCCTTCGTATTCCCAAACAATCAAAGGAGATTGACGAATGTGACGATCTTTTTCTTGGAACGGGTTATCTTGTACACATTTGCCAAAGTCGTATCCCTGTCCTAACCTAACAACTTTTTAGTCATCTCGAAGATCTTGTCCCATCCTAGTTCGTGATACTCATCTCATGTCTTGACGGCTTTCCCCAGAACCCCTAGACCTATTATCCTTTCGACATATTCAGGGATAATGGTCATCTCTCCAAATGAAAAATGCATGGTATCAGTTTCACCAAAAAACCTCTCCAAAAAGCAGTTCGCCATGATGGGATCAGTGGCCATATAATTTTCTACCGCGGGATACAACCCAAATGCGGTGACTATTGTTCCAACTTGGGGAAACTCTAACTCCAGGGGCCATGCTTCACTAGATTGATGGCGGCAAGCACGGAAGGCTTTCTTGTGGTCCTATAAAAACATAACAAACTAAATTAAATTCACATGATCACAGATAAATAATATAATAAAAGGATGCAAAGGTCTTACATAAGTCTGAAATATCCAACGAGACCAAGAGTGCTTGTATCCAAATAATAATTGGGGGTTGAGTGGTTAACCCCACTCTTTACCATCATCGCTGTCCGGAATCATGTCATGTATTGTAGGAAGATGGGCTAGCGGTCCCTTTTCCTCTTTCCCAGTGGTTTTAACTCTGACATCAGGTTATTCTAAGCTAGCCTATTGTGAGGATGACCCACCTCTTATGCCTGGTTGAGGAAATTTTTGCCACTCCTCATCATCCTCACTGCTGGTTGTTTCCCCCGTACGCTCCCGAATGACGACCTTAGCACGATCCGGATCAGAACGACTACGTGGACCCCTAGATGACTTAGGTTTTCGTTCTTCAACAGCTTTGCCCTTTCCTTTATTGCTCTAGACCTACGTCCCAATATTTTAACCGAGTTATGTAAATAATTCTGGCGTGTAAAGTTAATATATTTCACTGCCGGCGGTGGTGCCGGAATAGAAAATAATTAATATACAATGCGGGTTTTCAATGATTTCATTCACAAAATTAACAAATTTGGGGGACCAAAGACCGGCATGTATACCAAACATCTCGATAGTGCCGGCACGGATGCCGGCATTTAAGAATAAAGAACATACTATGCCGGTATTGATTTTTTTTGTACTGAACTTTTAACGCAAGAACCCAAAAAACGGCATGGCATTGATGAAAAATACATCGCCGATACCTAGATCCCGGCATAGTCTGCAATAGATATGAGTATGCCGGCAGTTACATGCAATAAATTAGGGTTACAAGACATACAATCCGACTTGGTTTTCTACTTGTATTCTACCGGAAAACAAACATGTAACTGAATTGATATTGACTAAATGGCAGTTTGAAAATTTTATTTTAGAGTAGTCGAAGTACCAAACAACCAAGTTTCAATTTGTGTTTTCTAGTATTGGATAAACCATTAAAATACTTAAATTCAACATATATACAACACTTACCGCATCAGATTTATTATTTGCGCCTCACCCACAGACTCCTCAGCCACTTCTTGTGATTTTGATGTTGATTTACCACCATAATCAACAGGTTCTTCAGTATTGGGTTTTTCACGAGGTTTGCGACAAACCATTGTCTTTGGTTTAGAAGATGAAACATACATGGAGATTGGATGGAAAGAGAGGTTGATTGGTTTCAATTCTATAACCGCCACTTAAATAAAATTAAGGATTTCGTAACTGTAAAATGGTATTAAGGAATTTGTAACTGTCAAATAAGTGGGATGAAGGAGTTTGTAACCGTCTCCTAAGTGGAATTAAGGACTTTGTAACTGGCCCATAATTTGAGTTTGCAACCGTCTTAATACCGGCATGAAAAAATGGAACCCGACAGTGTCGACATTTTCATAACTAGTTTTAATTGTGCAGTTTACAGTACCTGAAAAAAACTTTGATTTTACTCAATACCGGTACTAGTACCGGTATTGTTCCAAAGAGACAATTTAATGCCGGCATTATGACCATGAGTTTACATTGAGTCCAAAGGTTTAAGCAAACAAACTGGCCCAAACTTAACCTAATTAACCTTAAACACTTGAACAAGAATGTTACACATAAAAGAAAACATCTGAAGCTAATTACAACCAACACCATTTCTCGAATCGGGATTCCATAAACAAAGCGGCTTCGAAATGCCTAAAAGGCTCTTTTCTCCACGCCAAATATGAAGCCTGAGCTTGATACCTATTCCCTTTGTATCTTGCAAGAAACTCGTTGTATTTGCGACATAATTTTATGAGGGTCATTGTTCGATTCACTTCAAACACATCCTCGTAATCCATTTTTCGTTTCTTGCACTTACCATCCACGAACTTTGGCATATAAGGACCATCCGCAAAAATATCACAAAAAAGGTTTAAAGGGCGGTAATCTTCCAGGAGATCCATTCGGTTTCTTTCTCAACATCTGCTTATATCTTCGCTTGTTTTACACGTTCGTATATTTCCTTCGTTTCTTTGCGATATTTTTCTTCTTTTGCTGCTTCTTCCTTTTCTGTTTTCCTTTTAATCATTTCTTTTTCCATGGCGGAAATAGACTTGGTGGTGATTTCATTCCTTCTAAGTTACCTAGTATAATGGCAATTGAGTTGGTGGTGGATGATGATTGATTTCCTATCGGAGTCAATAGTTTGTTCTTCTTAAGTTTTTCTTTTTCCATGACAATGATGAAATTGTTAGTTGATGATGGATTATCCATTAGAGATATGTGTTGGAGCACAATTTTTGAGGTATCAAGTTTAATGGGAGTATCAATTCCTTTAAAAAG
This sequence comes from Papaver bracteatum, assembly GCA_023529315.1. Lineage (NCBI taxonomy): Eukaryota > Viridiplantae > Streptophyta > Magnoliopsida > Ranunculales > Papaveraceae > Papaver > Papaver bracteatum. Next base: position 159,575 of record JAJJWX010002305.1, read on the forward strand.
ATGAATGCACAACGACTATTTTCCACTTTATTGAACCGGCATTGTCAGTACCCGACTTTTTACGCCTGCGTAAAAGGTTTATGGTTTATGTTTTAAAAAAATAGCCATTGGACATTGAATGTTAGTTCCCGGCCCAGAGCTATGGTTCTGAATGTTGCCGGAACAAGCTACCGGCGTCTAAATACATATAAAGTATACGCCGACACTAAATACCGCCTAAAAAGCGTCTAAGACTTTAATTCCGGAATCAGGTTTGTTGCACACAGAAACAATCAAAAGATTGACACTCTATCCCGGCATATAGTAATACACTATATTCTACGCCGGGATAGATACGCCATTAAAATATGTTAGCATATTATACCGCAAATATAATTTATTTCGGATATAATCCTTGTCGACGGAACAACGAATGCACTTAGCACGTGCATTAAGCCTTTAAACCACTTGTCTCGTGAGGGTTTACATAGATATCTACCCACAAAACCTACACTAAATCTTCTAAAGCCATCAATCTTCGTCCGAGGAAGATACACCCTCTATCATCTCCTGGCCATACTCTGGGATTTTGTCTTCCGTGAATTTATAACTTGCATCGAATGCGAATGCTTCCCCCTTTTCCTCCAAGTAGCGCGCTTTGACGACTACATGCTACACAAACATCACACAAACTTAGTTAGTGGTATTTAGTAGGAAGATCAAAGTTATGTATAATAAACCACAAAAACACTTACAAATTGTTCAATGGACAAGTTAAAGTTGGTAGCGTTGAAAATTGGTTTTTGGATAGCTAAATAACCAAGTATCGCATTTTCCATGACTTGATGCCTATCATGAATTTGTTTAACACTTCTTCTTTTTGGATTCCCAAACTCTTTCCTATATTTGTTGAATACCCTACCCCAAAAGGTTTCAGAATCCACCCTTACGGAGGACTGGCTTCTAAATCGAGTTTCCGCGTACCAAGCTTTGGTGATTTCCAAATCTTCATGTAAATCAAATGATGCCATTGCTTTGTATTTAGAGGTATTGTGATAGCTAGAAAGAGTATATAATGATATTAGCTTTGGATAGTATATGTAACCAGGTGTGTGTTGTTTTGTAGTGAGAACGTGTATATTTATAGGCTGGTTCCCAAATCTTGCCGTTATTGAACTCAATCAATGAAGTTTTACTTTCAAAAATTCGAATTTTAAAACAGCCGGCATTGTAATTCGGACAACGATACGCCGGCAACCAATACCGGCGTTGTGTCTCATATTAAAAGAATGCCGAAAGTATTTTAGTGTACACAGAAACCGTTAAATTTTGACACATTATACCGGAAAAGAAATGTATAAATTGTGGATGCCGGCAGTTGCTACCGGCATAAATTTGTTTAACATAATGGGCCGGAACTTAAATTTATTCCAGATGTAATCCTTGTCGACGGAACAACGAATGCACTTAGCACGTGCATTAATCCTTTAAACCACTTGGTGACCTAAGTGGACGAGTTATAGTCTTGTGAGGGTTTACATAGAGATCTACCCACAAAACCTTACCAAAAACTACAATAAGACCTAACCAAAAAGCACTAAACCTATCAATATTGCTATGAAGAATCCGTCTCCGATTCACCCTGCTGGTGGAACTCCCTGACTTTGGTTACCATGTGGTTCACGTTTTCTTCAAACATGAATACTTCCCCCTTATCCTGTAAATAACGCGCTTTCACAGATACATTCTACAAAAAACCACACACAAACTTAGTTTGTGTCGTAAAGGTTGAAAAGAGTAGACTGTGGCGAAATAATTGTAAAGATACTTACGAGTTGTTGAGGGGACAATCTATTGTGTGTATCGTGCACAATCTGGTGTTTGATTTTTAAATACTCAACCACCGCAGCCGGGATTATGTCGTGGCGTTGCTCGATTTGTTGAGCAGTTCTTCCTTTCGGATTCCCATAATGGTGAGTAAATATGTTAAAAATCTTCAACCACATTGAATCCCGGGTACTTATATCTATAGTTGAAGGACGAGTTTCGGCGTACCATGCTTGGGTGATTGCTAAATATTCCTCGGAGTCAAACGATGCCATTTGGTGTATGTGGGATTAGGTTCTATACTAAGCTATGTATAGATAAGACTTCTAGGGTTTAGGGTTTCATAAGTTTAGAGTAATAAATAACACACGAGTTTTGGGCGTTTGTGTCCAAGTATTAGCTCTCTATATATAGAGAAAAATCTCAACGGATAGTTATTTTGAAAGCAACAATGCCGGCTTTAAAATAATAAAGATGATGTACGCCGGTACCTACTTCCGGCATGAATCACAAATAAACTACTCTGCTGGAAACCTTTAATCTCACGTTCAAATTCTGTGGACTATGTATATGGTACCGGCGTAGTTTTTAACGAGGCTTACGACGCCAGAATTAAATACCGGCTAATATTTGTTTGTGAGATAATGCCGGTAAATGTAAATTTCAAAATAAAACGACTAGTTTTTTAAAAAATAAGACCATTGGGGCTTCAATCTATATAAAACCACCCATTTCCTTTGCAAAAAATCTACACAAACCACCCACCAAATTCGAAATATCCTTCTCTGACGAAACCAAGCCTCAAAAAATAGATCAAGCTAGCAAGGTTCAAGGTTCAAAAGCGATGGGAGATTCATCAACAACCTCTACCTGCAAAGTAAGTAGATTCAACATTACTAAGGGTGAATTGGACAATCATAATCTTCTCTGCTAGGAAGAATCACTAATATAATCTTCTCTTACAGAGTCCTCATTGCAGCTGTCAAATTTGCAAGTCACCTTCACATCTAGCCTTGGATTGTCCTTTTATTTATTCTAAGTGTAGAAACTGTGATGGGACACGCCGGTTTTGGGTTGCAAAAACTGATGATGCCAAAAATGGAAGAATGTTCCTAAGGTGTTTAAATCACCCAAAGGGCGAAGAGTTTCAATGGTTTGACAAAGCTATTGCACTAGCCGAAGCAAGAGAAAATCACAAGGGACAATGCGACCCTATTGATGGGTGTGATGAGTGTTATATAAAGGGAAATGAATATGTTGAAAGAGAGGATGAACCAATGAAGCTGGTCCTTGATACCGAGCTTCCATACAATGTCTTCGAAGGAATTTTCGAAAGGCTCAATGATCCGTAATTGTTGAAAAGGGATGGAAATAGATTATTAGATCATCTTTAGCCAAAATTACTCCATTACATGTTTTTTAGTATGTTTTAATTTAAAGTTTCAAACCTAATGTAATAGATTACTTAGGAATGAAATAAAAGTGCATTCGGAAATACTATCGGAATAATCTAAGTTCCAAATCCAATACCGACATTATAGTTTTATTAAAATCAATGCCGGTTTTCTAGAAAAAATTCCAATTATACGAAAAACAGATTTCCGGCATGGTTGAAATCAATATTGCAGTGCCGGTACTATCCAAATTCTTTACAGGAAATTAGTACCTTTCATCCCATTATTCCGATATGGTTTTAGAAAAACCGATCAATGCCGGTACAAGCCCAGCGCTGTAGAACCTCAATGTTTTAATGCCGGCACCTATGGTCTAAAAAAACATGCATTTCAGTAGAAATATAAACATGTTCCACATAAACAAACAACTGGATTCTTCTTAAATGTTCTTAATCCCGCTATCATTGTACGGAAAGTAAACCAAACAACTAAAGAGTTAATCCAAAAACATGTTCGGAATTGTTTAAAACGTAACAACCACCATCGAAATAAAGAACCACAACTAAAGAGTTAATCACTTGGTCTTTTGCTTCTTTTGGGACGACACCTTCCTTATTTCCCCGAACAAATCTTTTACACTTGGATCTTCAATTTTATCAAGCAACTCCTCGACTTCCTTCATTTATTCAAGGGATAGCACCTCTCCTTTCTCGTACCTGCAACCAAACATCTTCTTCATCTTGCTAAGCCGACGCCGCTGGTTTCATACATCCAACACATAATTAGTATATATATGCTAATATAATAATATGTGTGCATTAAACGACTAAGGAATTAACAATACTTACTAGCAATCAAGAGTATTATTAAGTTTAGCCATTGTAGGTGGTGCCTCTGTAGGAGTTGGAACCGGAGGGTTTTTCTGGGGTGGAACTCCGCCATTGTCTGGGCGCACGACAAAAGGATGTGACCATTCTAGGTAATTATCAATGTAGGAGGAATTGTATTCATCACCGTTGTTCACAAGCTCCCAATTACTGATATCTACCAAATGACTTGGTTCCCTATCCCTCCAATGTGTTGGTTCTGGAACTGGATCATACACTACCCTCAACTTTGATGCAATTGTAATGCACTCACCCAAGTAAAGAGTGTACATTGAAGTAGAGGTTGTCATGAACCTAGGTAATTGCTTATATCCATGTTGCTGCATTACACGTCGAGGATCGGCCATAACGTATCCCTTTGGGTGGAACAACGGTCCATTGTAGAATGCAACGTTCAGATACCTCAAAATTTGGCGGTTTTCTCTAGCCTCCTTGTAAGGGTCGAAAACAACATTTTTGGTAGTCATAATTTCCAGAGCCAATCTCATATCTATTAGTCGACCATTTTTATTGGGCTTTAGAGTATTGTTGAACTGGTATCTCTTAGCTCTAGGCGCATCAGGTTCAGGAAGGTCTATAATCTTCAAGTAGGGGTAGTCCTTGAACAATGTTGGGAAGTGTTCATAAGCCAACACCTATACCAATGTGGAATGATACATATAAGAAGCAGTAAATTTTGTTTCCGAATTCATAAAAAGGGTACGATATGTAGAAAATCTGATATCAAAGACTTAATGAAAAGAACATAGAACTAAAACTCAAACAAACTTCTCTGGCTTCCTAGTATGTTGGTTTATTCTTCAACAGTATATGTGAACAATATACATAAGAACATAAGTTTAAAAACAATATTAACTGGAGCAAAGTGATATTGCTGACAAATTGGTTTGTAACAGCCTTAGAGGCCATTCTCATCTCCGTCATCAAATGTGCCATTACCACGGTGCCCCAAGAATATGTAAATACCTCTTCCAATGGATCCAAGTATTAAAGGAAGCTTGCGCTAACCCTGTTACCACTGGTGTCGGGGAATACCTTAGTGCCCAATATGAATAAAAGGTACGCAACGGCTGTATAACGAATTTGTGCATGGTCCCAACTATCCTTCGAACTTTTTTCCTGCGTTTTTTCAAACTTCTCCTTAAGCAACGTAAGCTTGATTGTCTTTGTCCTACTAGCCTTAGATACATAAAAGCTTTCCACGAAAGTTTTGAAGTCCCAACCCAACAACTTGTTAGTCAAAGCGTGCAACTTCGACCATTATAGGTCTGGACAATTATGTCCTTTTACTATTGATTTTCCAATAACATTCAAGCCCAAAATGTTCTGAGCATCGTCCGGGATCAAGGTCATCTCCCCAAACGGGAAGTGCATGGTATCAATTTCGCTATGATACCTTTCGACGAATAAATTGACTGTCACATCATTACACTTCACATAATTTTCAACCAGAGCATATAGACCAGAATCTCTTACTAATGTTTGGACCTCTTCACATTCCAAAGACAAATCCCAATTGCTCGCAGCTTGGTTTCAGCAAACACGCACATCCTTCTTGTGATCCTACAATTATGAGATAGTACTGTTAAAATATTAAACATAAATACAAAAAAATACATATCCACAAGATTAAAAAATTCTTACATAGGTTTGATAGATAGTACGAGCCCAAGAGTGCTTGTAGCCAAATAGAATTCTCGGATCGTGAGCTTCACCCCAAATTCTACCACGATCAAAGTCAGCTATCATGTCATCAACATGAGGAAGGTGGGAACCTTTAACTTTTACTTTTCCCTTGCATTTGGCTTTGAATTATGTCGGTTGTTGACTTGGCCCACCAAATTCTCTTTGGCTTGTAAATTGACTTGGATGAACCTCATTATCTTCCTCCTCATCTTGCTCATAATGCTCAACTGTTGCAGTAGGTTCATTGATTACAAGTCGACTTCGGTCACCACCATTCTCCCAAGTTATCCCTCTACAATCATCCCCCAAACGCTTTTTGCGACCTTCATCTTTGCCATGGGGTGGCAGAGTCTTTGGAGTATCAAGACCGTCATTCTTCATTCTCTTAGTCACATCATCTTAACTTTTTATTTTCTTAGCTTCCTTGGCTTTTGACCTATATCATAAGCACACAAAACGAATATAAGATATCTCATTTTTAGTTTTAGTACCGACTTAGACTCACTTAAAAAAACACGTCGGTACTAATTTCCCGGCATAGAAACATAGTAAATATTTCCTGCCGGTACCTTATACCGGCAGTCAACATTAACTATCGATGATGCCGGTATTAATATGTAATTCTCCTGGATACCAAAAGCTTACTACCGGTACTTTCGAAATAAATCTATACCATGCCGTAACTGCGTACCGGCATACAATTCAACCGAAAAATCTTTGCCGGCACCGGTGACAAATTGAAAGACGTTCCTGTAAGTTTTAATTCTACTACTGGCATACACGAATTATCATTAAGCAAAGACGTAATTTAAAACTGGCATAGTATTCAACAAATTATTTATGCAGGTACATAGCATTGAGTTTCAGGTTCTGAAACCGGCATTGTATTCATCATAAAATCTAAGCCGTAACTCAATACCGGCACTGAATTCAACCTAGATGGAATGCCGTAACTAAAAACCGACATCATATTCATACACAATTCAATGCCGGAATCTACTGAAACTCAACTGTTTCGTCCAGGTTTCGCAATTTTAACCTAAACCCATTGCTATAAATCGATTCAAATACTTATAAATGAGTTCAAAATCACCCACCTTCTCACAGAAGCCATCTTTGAGAGCGGTTGATTGTCCGACAGTGTTGCTTCTTCTTCTTCTTGCTCTTGAGCAATCTTAGCAAGTCTTTGTTTTAATTTCTCTTCACTAATCGATTGTGAGTTCGACGGGGCTTTTGGTTTATTTCGTGGAGGCATAGTTATGATTCGGGTCGGTTAATCGACGATTTTTTTTTGAATCGACGATTAATCAACGAAGAACGGTTGAAGAACAATGAGGAAAAAAAATATCGAAAACCTAAACCTAAAGGACTGCCGGAACTAATGTTACAAATGGGGGATATATGTTTTGGTTTTTGATTTTAATGTTTTAGGTGAAAGGGTAAAACAGTCTTTTCATAAAGAATTTTAATTAACCAAAGGGTATTTTTGTACTTTCATAACAATTGGTCACCCCTTAGCCGAAATCATGGGGTGGGGGAAGTAATCAATATCCCCCAATTAGATTGGATATCCCCCAATTGCGCGTTATATATCATTAGGATGTCTTCTCATCTCAAAGGTGTATGCAAATTATTTTTTATTTTCTATTGGAATTATTATTTTATATAATATTTCAGACTTATTAATGCTTAAGGGAAACTTTTGAAATGTATTATATTATAAATTTATCGAATTTATTATTTTAGAACTAAGGGATCGAGTCGGGACTAGAAAAATTTATTATTTTAGCAAGACTATTATATCGAGTATTATTTTAAAAAAGTTTTACTGTAAGTTGTTAAAATACTTTAGCAAAATTGAAGTTATAGATTAGGAGGCGAGTGATTTTCTAGATAATGATTTACTTTTATCGAAACCATTGAATGAAGATTCCTATGAGGCAAAAGAAAAACCAAATGAGACATATGAAGAATCTAGTGCTGCAAGTACTCATGTATAACGTTTAAATGATTTCTAATGTCATTTTAGTTGTTCAAAAATCAGTATAAATTTGTATAATTTTTTATGTCCCAGAATCGACAAGGTCGAGTAAATATCCTAGCTAATTGTACACAATTATTGTGAAATTAAGGAACGGCTAGCTGATTATGGATGGTATTTTTCATATGTGAAGAAGATAGTCAAAATTGGATGGGAAGCAATATCTGGACCTAACTAATTTTGATGTTTTTGAAATAGAGAAAGAGATTCATCTTAATCGAAATATATTTTTTAGTCGATTTTGTAGTTTGATGTCTGTGGAAAAAATTACCTTACAAAATTAACGAGGAAAAAAATATTATTTCCTAGTCGATTTTGGACGGCACAACACATAACAATTAGCTAGAGCACATTATTAATTCTTGGGTTATTTTGGATTTTTGTCTAGCTTTTGAGTTTGGTCTAACATTTGTCCAGGTTGGCGTTTGGTACCTGGACTTGACGTTGACTTACACTGACTAGGTTAGGTCTAATTTTAATTAAATGACCTAAATAATTTCAAGTTATTTTTTCTCAACCGTTGATCTTATACGCATTAATTGGCAGCTATTATGTCGCAATATTAACCCCCCCCCCCCCCCCCCCAAAAAAAAAAAAAAAAACATTTCTTCCTCCATCATTTCCATCCCCCCGGAAACAACCACCATATTCATCTTCTCTTTTTCCCTTCCTGATCAGCTACCGAAGCAATTATCACCTTTTTTCTTCTTCCCCTTTAAAGAAAACTTATAATTTTATTCAACTCTATTAGAGCATAGCTGGGTTGAACCCACCAAGTGTTGGTATGTCAAGTCTGGTTGTCATATTTTAGTATCGAAACTCATCAAGAGTCGCTTGATTATTTACTAGAGTCAACTTCGTTTAGGTTAGACTAAAAAGTTTAGGGATGTTGAGACTTACAAGTATTACTCTGAAGACCCAAAGAATGTGTAGAAGTAACGACTGCAACAAAGACATCATCCTTCCTCTTGAGGTTAGTAATATTGACTTGATCTTGTTTCCATTCCTGACGTATCTTTCAAGTCGTTTTATATTGAATACATAACATGCCAAGTTATATTTATGACACTCTAGTCGTTAGACTTGGTCATAACATTATGATCAAAGTATCAAGGAATTGTATTGAGTTACGAAGTATAATGCTTATCTTTTGAACTTCGTAAATACGACATCAACATAATCTATGTATTTAGTTACTTGATTATATGTAGGATATAGGTGTGATTTTATCCTAGGTAATTGTGTATTATTACATTGGTTTAAGGAAGTATATATATGAACATGTTTCATATCGAAAGGGAAATCATAAGTGTGTTGGTCCGGTTCTTCATTGAATAATATTTGAATGACCGCCCGGCTACGATGTGGTCTGGCCACATACATTTTGTATGTGGCCCCTCTTTATTTTTTGACACTTATCTAACTAAAAAACCTGCCCCCTTCAAATCCCCTCAACCATTATACTTTTTGAGAAAAAGTAGGGATTTAAAATAAAGAAAATGATAAATAGTTAGGTGATAAAATTGGTTTTCAGATTTTCTCGAACTTCATATGACGTGTCAGCATTTAAAGAGGGACCACATCGTAGCTGCACCAATGAAAGATGACAAGGTAGAATCTATCATAACTTATGTTGAGTATCAAGGCATAACCGGTCATAACCTATATTGTGTGACAAGGTGTAACCGATCCTAACTAGCTTTGGGAAGCAAGGTGTAACCGATCACAACCTACACTGGGAAGCATGGTATGACCAATCACAACCTATATTGTGAGTCTTGGTATAACCGGTTCCAAGAGCAAAACCAAGTTTCCGAAGTTCACATATTTCTTTGTGTTGTGTGTGAAATTGGAATTAGGAGTTGCTAAGATAGGAAGATTCTAGATGTCGACATTATTTGAAAATGTGCATAACTCTTATCATTAATTGTTTAAAGATATTCCTTGATGCTCAAGGTGATCCCAAACCAAAACATTGAAAAACATTTAATTATGATTTTCAAGTATCTATGTTTTAATTACCATCAATTGGGCAATTTGGAAATATATGCCTTTTTTTTTTTCGTTTTCAAATATATGCCTGTTTTTTTAAAGTTTTCAAATATATGCCTATCTTGACCAAAAGTTGTTAATGGAAAGTTAAAGAAGTTAAGTCTAGAAAAAAGACTTAAAAGTCCTCTGAATCACTGAGTTTTCACCGCAACTCGGATCGGGCACTGTGTAACCTGTACAGGTGGCGAATTTTGACACTTCATCACTAGTTGCCACGTGGAAATAAGAACAAATGCAAATAATAAATATGGAGAATTTGGAAATTGTAACTCTAAATTTTTTGCAACAAATACAAATAGTATTATCAGATTCATAATAGAAACATAAGATTACAGAATCAGATTACAATATAAGTGTGAGAAAAAAAAAGTTACTAAATGAATTTTTCGTCAAGAAGTAAGAAAAAAAAAGCAACTAATGAAGCGCAATAGATTCTATCAGAACTGAAATTGTTTTCTTCAAAATTGTCATCTAATAATTGTCTATAAGCATGGATGCATTTACATATGTGCTTCTCTTTATGTCAATTGTGTAAAAATTCGAACTAGTTGCCACTTGTAAATTATAAAATTTTGTTCATGTAGCAATATTCTAGTCGATAGACTCGAGTATCAAGCAATGCTTGGAGTTACAAGAAGTCAACTTGTTTTCTGCTAAGTTAAAGCTCCCTTGTCTTACAATACATACTCCTTTTGTAAATCATGTTTCCAAGAAACAATTATGAAGCATCCAAGACAGTACTGAAATCTACCCAATCATATTATGACTCCCAATACATCATTGAAGCATAAAGTTAATAAGAGAGATTATCTACACATGCAATGTAAGAACTATGAAGTGCCAACAAATTTTAAAGCTGTGAATTAAGATAATTTCCTTGTCAATTCTTCAAAGAAAAATGATATCATCCATTATGAGACACAACTAACCTGTACATGAGACACCTAGCTAATATATATTAATTTTTCTAGGTTACATACATACATTGTAAGGACTAAGGATGTACACTCCACGAGAAAATGTGCATCAGGTCAGTTGAAGTGATCTGCACATGACAATTCTAGTCGTTCTTTACACCACTGAGGGGTAATTAAGTAAACAACACATCAAAATATCTTATCGGTCAATGAGAAATTGACCAAACTCGTGAGATATTGACCGGGGTTAACAGAAGTGGATGGAAAAGTGGAAACATGCATATATTTGAAAAGTTTTAAGAAACATGCATATATTTATAAACAGGGTTTTAAACAGGCATATATTTCTCAATTTTTCATTCATATACCCATGTTGTTATTGTCATGGAACTAGTGGTTCAATTTGATTAATGCAGGTTTTGTATTTTTTCTATCATGTTTTGTGATTCCTTCTAATTAAATTTGCTCTCATATGTCAAAAAGAGACAAAAAAATATTATTGATCAATCCCTGTTTGATAAAATGCCTCAAAGAATTGATTGTCATGTCCCTGAAATTAGATTGTAGTTTTAGATTATGAGATTGTAAAGAGGTTTTGGGTACTGGGTTTTGTTTATATACGTTTTAGAGCAATCACTTATTGTTGTGCAATCCTAATAACTTCCAGCAATTTTGCAGCATCAGGTCAAGAGTCGTCAATAATCCCTGTTAGTTTCTAGTCGTGTTTTTTTCTCTTTGGTCGGCCCTCACTGCTGCAACAATAATTTAGTATCTATTGGGGCATTGTTTTCTTTGTATCGGTTTCAAAACTGTAGAGAAATTGGCATATTTTGTTCAAGGTTATGGTGTGATACCAGAAGCGCCAGTGTCTCCGTTTTTCCGAAAATCGGTCTCACAAATTAAAAGTAAAACTATTTTATTTCAAAAAATGCATAAGCATACAGATTTTGTATGTAAATTAATTTCTGATTTTTCAAACTTTTGAAAGTCCAAAAGTGAACTGTTTTTCCAAGCAGCCTATAAGAGTAGACTTTGTATGGCAATGCCCCCACAGAAACGCATGTGGGTCCAACCACGGGGGTGTAAGTAGGACTGTAGGACAGTAGGAGTGGTGTGTGTCAAAATAAAATAAAATGAAATGGGTGCCATAATATAATTCCACAATTTAACAGTGAGCTCAGCATACAAATCTGAAGTGAAGGAGGGTTCTTTCTCTGCTGAAACAAGGTATGTTTCCCAACCTCCGCTATCTGTCGACCTCTTCCATGAATATTTCTTTCATATTTGCAGAAAGTTTTGGAGAAAACTTGAACTTTGATTGGAAACTGTTTAATGAAATGATTGTTAGGACTTCAGTTGTAGTGTGAAATACAATTGAGTTAGGAATGCACACATACTGTTTGATATAAGTACTCATCTAGAAATACATTTTCGCAACATTATGAGGGTTAGTTAGGAAGTTGAGGACATGAATTTTTAGTGTGATGCTTTTCAAACACTTCTACAGATGAATAATGTCTTATAAAAGCTTCAATTAGAAATGAGCTCGTACTTAGCATGATATCTATTCTTATTCACAGAGCTTAAAAAGCTATCTTCTCGAATTTTATATGGAAAATCTTCAGTTGTTTCTTTAGTTATGTTGCAGTCATTGTAGTACCGTTCATTGGCAGAGATGAAAACTTTTTCTGTTCCATATGTACATGTTTTTATCATTATGCCTGTCAAATGTTTACCTACCAGACATTGGATCTCCTCCTGGATGAAAGTGATGTTATCTAACTCTTTGTTTCTAGCTTAGCTTTTACAGTTAAAGGTCCAGTATTTGTTAATTGTTGTCGAACTTAAGTGTCACCTACTTAAATGATTACACAAACAATGATAGGAATTAATCCGTTTAAAGTTATAGTGTCAAAAAAATTTGAATGTCACCTATTCAATTGTGTTAGCTAGCCTCTTTTTGTAGCGCCGAATCTCGTCTAAATCATCATTTGTCAGGACTCTTCGGAGTAAGTTCCTTGGCTTGGACAGGGCATTTAGTTCGTGTCGCTATTCCTGGATCCAAGGGGGAGTCGGTCATTCTTACTTTGTTGTTTGATATAGCTGGAGACTATGGTGTCATCTATTTGTAGCTAATAGGATTTGGATTACATGTGAACCTGGAAACTGTACCTAACTGGGAAGAGAATCATTTGTTTAAACAGTAAGGGTATCTTGCTTTAATAAAGAATATGACTATGAGCTTACAACCAGGCCTGAATACTAGTGGCGTAATTTTATTTTGTTTGCAGATATAGCCCATTTTATTATCTATATTGGCATTGAAATTTTCGGAACTCAAGCATTGTATTTCTAGTAGGGTAACGTAGTTAAAGCTTTACCAGATGCATTTAAAGCTTTTGTAGGCTGAACACTCAGTTTATGAATGCACTTGGTTAAACCCTAAGCTTACATACTTCAAATTTGACAGTCTTTTTGTTTTCATTTAAAGGGCTGTAATCTATGAATTGAAAGTAGCGAAATCTGTAAGGCCTGTAAGCTTACCCACGATATGGATTCTTTCCAGCATCGTCAACAAGCTTACGTATGTTGAATATGACATTGTCAAATAAGAGCTTCACTACCTGGACCGACCAATTCAGTGTGTATCTCATATTCTGGGAGCCGATATCGATTCTGGTGAATCCATATATTGTCTAAAAGAATCACTAGGAGCCCATAAATTTCATCAACACGATAACATTTAAGGAAATTTCAGAATTCGTTATATTTTCAGATAACCAGTCCAAGGGACTAACCATAATTATACCTTCTAGAACTTTTAATATACAAAGTGAACCCATTGGCCATTAGATGTCATAAGTTTATGAAACGTTTCCACTAATTAGGACTTAAGTGGGCCAACTATATCTCTAAGAGAATAAGCAAGCTCTCTTAAAAACATAGTACTTTCTTTTGCTGGTCTAATCAATAATAATACACAATTTTCTTTTAGTTTTCTAGGTACTGGATCTTATAGAAGGAAGTCTAAGAGTGATATTACTTACAAATCCAACTATTTCTGCCTTTTCATCGGGATTTGTTTCTTGTATGTTTGTCCTTGTTTTAAACTCCATGGAATTCCCATTTTATAGCTGCTGCAATAACTCCTTAATTATGTGGGATCCATACATGTCTTAATGATGTCCAGGTGATGTTCATGAACAACTCAGAATGTCACAATGATTTTCATTATGCGTCTGGGAACAATTTCCACTATGGCGTCTAATCCCTTATCTTTTCATAACCGTTTATGTATCTTTTTACTTAAGTTTGTGGGTCGCGGGAATTTATACTGCTGTTCGTAATCCTTCCATATAAAATCTTATTTTTCTAAGTGATCATTGCCTCCTCAATGTTGCATGAACCTGGTCTTTGCTTGTTTTAGTAATCTAATTGAATCACATTTTAGTTAAAGTAACTAAAAATACTTGCAAAGAATAATCTCCCGAAATTTTGTTCAATCGCGTCACTGCATTCTATTATCTAGTACTTATAAGCTATAACTATTATTCATCTTAAATCATCGACTCAATTAAAGTACTATAGTTTAAAAAGTGCAGGAAAACCAACTGTCAAACTACTTTGGTTGCTTAAAGTTGTTTCTATCAAATTTCTGTTAAGTTTCGACTTCCCATCTTTTCCTACTTTCTGTGGTGGAGAGCTATTTGTTGTTGTTCTTATAGACTCAGAATTTTCATTTTGCACCTGGGTTGAGTTTTTAATATTGACACAGTAGTAGTTTTAATGTTTTTATTGGAAGAGAATAAGCATAATTCTGTGGCATCTTTCAGATCTACTGCTTATTTTTTTCTCCACCTCATTACTACTGTTATCAGTAGTACTGTTTTAGTCTTACAACTCCATAAGACTGCAGGATGCCTCGGTAAAATCTTGATCACGGTGATCACCATTTCTACTTGTTGGGCCTAAAGCAGCTCAGAAGGGGAAGGGGTTTTTATCGAGCTGATGAACACGATAAGAGATGAGGTAGCTGAGATAATGCGGCTCTATCATCTATGCCAGCGCGTTTAGAATATAGATAAATATGCATTGAAATGTGGTTCATTTTGTTGTACTTTTATTTGCATGAAGTTACTGAATATTGTTTAAACGTGGCTCTAATTTTTTTCAGGTTTTGAAAAATGATGAATTCTTCTCAAGGAGTTGTTTCAAAATCAGAACTAAGCTCGCTTTATAGAATTTCATATTCGGCAATATATAATGTCAAGCAGCAAAGTTGTGTTAGGGTTTTGCCATCAACAAAATCAAGTATGTTCGGATTTCACATGTTTTGTTGGTGATGATGAAGATTTGCTACTTTCAATGCTTTCATTAACGTCGGTCTTGTTGCTTGCAGAATCTTATTCATCAGCTCGCTGTAGTGTTAGTTTTCTACCTTGTATTGATATACACAAGGTAAATCCATTTGATTGATTCATTCAGTTTATGATGTATTAAATATTTTCTTTGTTCTCTCTCTTTTTCTGGAGGTTAGGTTTTATGCCCCCCCTCCCTTCTGTTTTTACTTTCCTTTATTTTTTAGATCGCTTTGGAGTTTCACCCAAATACAAAAAAAGAAGATGTATTAACGTTGGATTCCTGAATTGCTTGGATGATTCTTTGGCTGAAATAAAATTAAAAATGTTACAGGGGAAAGTGAAACAAATTGTGGGATCCACTCTTAGAGATACAAAGGGAAGGTGCATCCGATATGGTTACAAATTTTGAATCAGATAAGTCAGCAGGGGAGTTTGCAAATTTGTACAAGATGGATGGGCTTACAGGTGGTCATGTAATAATGCTTGGGGCAGATCCCCTGAGTTAATCTGCAGGAACTGAAGCACTGCGTGCTTACCCAGGTAAAATCATCGTGTCTTGTTGTTTCTTGTTATAGTTTGTGTTCTCTTGTTATTTGAAGTCTTTTATTAGTTATTTGTGTCAGATTCAGTGCTTGAAGATAAAGGTTGTCTGTGGTTTGGTAACTGAATGACCAATTTGTGTTTAAGCATTTGAGTAAGCAGTGAAATTTTCTATTCCGTGTGCACGAATTTAGTTGGTTAAGCCGTTTAAGGTGGGGTATATGCAATGGAACATTGGGATTTCCCACTATAAACTTCATACTAAATGGCTAATCAACTCATGTTAATATCAACTAATGCGGCAGCACCCCCTGATAATTGAATTACCGATGTTTATGTTTACTTTTGGAAATTCTGTACAAGAATAATTGTTTCAACTATTTCTATCTTTATGGGTTAAAATATGTTTAAGCTTATAGATATTTCCTCTACTGAACTTACTGCGAGGAATGGTAACTTCTAGGCGGTCTTCAGATTGGAGGTGGGATCAATTCAGACAATGCGTTGAGTTATTTACATGAGGGGGCTTCCCATGTTATAGTTACTTCGGTATGTGATCTGTATATGGTGTTTAAACCATCTACTTTCTCTTCAACAGTCCAAGGATCTCAACCTTTTCTTCCCGCGCAGATAGATTTTATCTTTTCGTATGGAAGTTTCCCTCCCTTGTTTATGCAATTTTTTTGCATTTTTGTGTCAGTATGTCTTCAACAATGGGCAAATGGAACTTGAAAGGCTCAAAGATCTCGTCCGTGTGGTCGGAAAAAGAGGCTTGTCTTGGATCTAAGCTGCAGAAAGAAGGTATTTCAGTTCTTTATTATGTTCAATCCATGGATTTTAGCTAAATGTCCAATGTGCTCAGCACTCCGAAACAACTAGATCTTTTTACTGGAGTCATTCTTATTTAAGCTATCTATGTGCAACAATATCCATGTGCAGAACGGGAAATATGCAGTTGTCACTGATAGATGGCAGAAGTTCAGTGATTTATATGTCGATCAGCAAACGCTGGATTTCCTTGCAACTTACGCTGACGAGTTTCTAGTTCATGGAGTTGATGTTGAGGGGAAAAGGTTAGGTTCTCTTTCTCTTACACCTTCTCTTTATATATCTCCACTGAAAAGTCTTAGTCTGAGGTAAATCTAGAAGATGGATGTTGAAAGACGATGCCTAGCCCCTATAAGGAATTCCTATATCTATATACATTTTCTTAAAGATGGTTATTGAATCTGCTCAAATAAATTTCAGGCTTGGAATTGATGAAGAGCTGGTTGCCCTGCTTGGGCAACACTCACCCGTATGTTACTTTTCATCTCTGATTTTATATATAATCTTCATCCTCCTTCAATCCTAAAAGGATCTATTTGTTCCTTTTGCAATGACCTAAGATGCTGTAACAATTTCCTCATACACTTATCGTTTTTTGTAATAATTTTGCGTGCATCTAAGAAATAGCATGGTGTACAATACAGATTCCAGTATCTTATGCTGGTGGAGTCACAACAATGGCTGATTTGGACAGCTAGAACCTTCTTTTGTGATTGATGACTCCACTGCTATCAAATGTAATGAAAATCTTCAACAGATGGTGGCTGCAAAACTAAACTGCCCGTACCAATATTCTCAGGCTACTATCAACGTTGACTGCAAAGAATCATTTGGTCTTCACTATGAACCAGCTGTCCTTCATGTAGCTGTGGGAGATAACAGACAAGAACAACGTATGGTTATTATTCTAAAATCCAGAGATGATGTATGTTATGTGGCTAGAGGAAGTCCGTGGCCGTTTAAGGGTTATTTGATGCAAATCAGGATGTTAGACGGAGCTACTTCGGCTGCAGATGTTAGTATGCAATATGAATATATGTGGGCGAATCTGAACAAACTACTTCCTCATCATCACTTTAACGGAGTACCAAGACAGATTGCTGAGCGTATAGGTGAAGAAGTTAAACTTATGGATCCAGAAAATGGAATCCCGGCTGATAGAAGGAGAACAGTGAGAGCTTTAGTGAAGATGGATATGAAGCAAACAATCCCAAGAAAAGTTAAACCAATCATTGGCGGGGTAGAAGTGCATGTCGACCTCTGGTTTGATAAGCTACCAAGAAGACTTTGTTCTATTTGCCGAATAATTGATCATCCGGCTGCTAGATGTGTAAACCCTCACCCAATACCACCAGACCTAGCAAACCACCTAAATGAACCTCAGATCCTACCCCTCTTCAATCAAAACCCGGCCTTTTCCATGACTGCTCCGGAGTTAATCCAACAGGAAGATGAGGTAGAGCAGCAGCACCATTTAAACCCTATTGAAAACTCAATCATTTCTTCCCGTATCAGACAAAGACCGGTAAGCCCCATTAGCAACTTCGAGCTAACTCATTACCAGAAAAGACCGATATATGACTATACTTCTCTGAGACAATATCTTTGGGGATCTACCAGTGAAGCGATTGACGGGTCTGCTCAAGAACCTCAATCACAGGCTAAAAATCTCAACCCATCTGAATCATTAACTTGGAGTCTTCATTATGATATCAATGATCAAGCGGACGAGTTAACTCATTTGTCTGAATCGCTATCCTTTCCGCCAAGATACAACGATCAAGGAACTATTCCGGCAACCTACTTCGGTCCGGGTTTTTCCGAACCAGACCCGATCAACGGTCTGATCCACCAATCCGAGTTGGAGCTTAACTTAGCACCAATGCAAACCTCAAATGCAGAAACTTCTCTTACCTATGCTGAGACGCTAAAAGCAAATGTTCGGAACCAGGATTTAAACTGCTCATTTCTCAATATAATACAGCCTTCTCCCATTCTTTTTGGAGCGCCGGTTTTAAAAGAAATCTCTTATGCAAGTGCTACTAAGATATCATCGGAACCAAACTTTAATGAGCTTAGGGGACTGAAAGCGGACTTAACAAGTGCGGAAGCTATAGCAACTCAGATACAAATTATGAGGCAGTTATTTGGAGAAGGGCCGTTAACAGCTGCTGAAGGGTTTACAAACGAGGGTGAGACACTACAATCAAGAGAGATGGATTCTGTAGGAAGCCAGGGGAAGAAAATTAAGACTGCGAAAACCACAAGAGGAGGGAGAGGAACAACAAATTTGAAAGAAGTAACTCCTTTAACGGCGAATTATGACAATATGGATATTGGTAATGCGGTAACTATAAGAGGAACTAGAAAAGCTAATCGAAAGCCAAGAAGAGGAACTAGAAAAGCTAATCGAAAGCCAAGAAAGTTTGTTCAACTGGAACAAGTGGTAGAGAAGGAACATGAAACAACAAGCTGTTAAGACAATCTCCCTGATGCGGTATTGCCTCACCAAATATACCAGAACAAGGCAATCAAAGAAACTAAAATGGAACAACGGCAGAAAGCTCCCACCAAGATAAGTGAATCCCATGAAAATGTTCAGTATGAAGGGATTGCTGACTCTACCGCAAATCTAGAGGTCTCTGATGCTCAGGTAATCATCTATATCTATCCTCTTTCGATCAGTTTCTATTATTCTTCTAGTGTCTATTATCTTTCTATCTGCTTTTGTTTTGATTTCGAGGTGGTCTTAGTCAAAATAATTTTGAGAAATATTGATACAAATTGGCTTGGAAATAGGAAACATAAAACTGGGAACATAAATTGGTTTGGAAAAAAGAAGATCTACTCATGTAACTTTCATGGTTTAAGCAAGATTGGTTCTGATGTGTGTGTAGTAAAAGAGTTAAATGGGTACTGGATTGAAGAATGGAATTCAACAAGGGTTACTCAAATGAAGAAGGAAGACAATTTGGAGGGAAATATTAAGTTCTTGGGACAAAAGTGTCATGTTTGGATTGTTAACAGCAAAAAGAAATGGGTGTGTCGAAGATATTTGAATAAAATCTGTGTTACGCGTCTGGTGAGTTACTGCAAACAACCGATTCAGAAGTTACAATAAAGTTGGAATGTTATATGCCGTTATGCCTGCACTGTTACTCTTAGTGTTGTTGGTTTAGTTTATAGTACTATGGAGCGCAATAAGCGGAACTTCAGTATATATTATGTTTGTCCTGCTAGTTCTCTGTATAGTTCTTCCTCCATTAGTGATCTAGTTTATGTTTCTACTTTTGGTGTCTCTGCAACGGATGTATCTATAAATAAAATCGGCTATTTACTGAATTTGTTCCTTAGGGCCTATTCCTTCAACTTTTGTCTCCATCTATTGGACTTCGTTTCCACCTCTTGGGGGTTTCGAATTCACTCCATTCGTTCTGATTCTATCCATGCTCTTGTGATCGTGATTTATCCTCCTATTTTCTTCTCTAAATATAGCCGGAAAAACAGTTTTTTCTCCCACTATTATTCTGGGATTTCGTATGGACTATGCTCTAAAGACGGAAGATGGTTGGAGATAACCGTTAACACTAATACTATAATTGATGTCTGGAGAAGGCTAGTGGTTGATCGGGAGATCATAAGATGTCTTATAATCTATTCTTGCTCTCAGAGTAGAGTTAGGGGTTTATCTGGAGAGACGGTTGAGTGGATCGGGGTGAGGGCTGGAGTTGCCGGGGTTCTTTGACCATTGGGGAATCGGGTGGCTACTGGGTTTCGTGATAGCAATAACAAGTGTGCCGATAGGGGAATCAGGGTGGTGGGCATTGACAGGAGGTGGGCTGGGGGGACTAGTGTAATTAGTGAAAATTGTAGGAAGTGGGCTTTGACTAGTGTTGCTAGGGAGAGTTGTAACATTGGAACGGTGGTAAGGAGAGTTGGTAGGAAGTTTAGAATCGAAGTCAAAGAAGGGTTTCTGAGGGCGAGTGGGCTGGGTTTAGAGATCTGGATTCGTAGGAAGGGTGAGGGTGGTAGAGCCAAATATTTAGGTGGTACTGAGTGGGCTTGGATCAGAGTTAACTGGATTTATAGTGAGACCTACAAAGAGACCGTTTGGGCCGGAATTCCTTTGGTTATTAAGTGGGCTTGGACTAGTAAGGCCGAGAGGGGATTAAGGTTTGGGGACATGGTCGTTACCCTGGCATGGAATGGTCAGGGGATAGCGAAAAAACTTCTGAGGGATACCCTGGTGGACTTGGTCTTCTCCAACTCTGTAAACATTGTGTTCCTGTTTGAAACTAAGGCCAAGGATAGCTCGGTGATTTCGTTGTTTAAAAGATTTCAGCTGCATAATTGGTGGTTAGTCCCGCCGGTTGGTAGTGCGGGTGGCCTAGCTCTAGGATGGGGTGAGAATGTCCCTCTAGAGGTGGTGCAGAGCAATAAGAATATGATAAACGCTCTCATTATGGACGACAATACCAAAAAAGAAATGTTGTACACTTTCTTCTATGGGAGTCCGTATCATGGGTACAAGATTGAACCCTGGAAGTTTATCAATAAGGTGGCCCGTAGGGCTGAAACTATGCCATGGGTCCTCTTGGGGGACCTGAATGTTATTTTCAACCCTTATCGAGAAATTAGGAGGAAGGGAAGGTCGAACTCGAGGTGATCAAGTGTTGGCTTTAGTTAATGAAACGGGTCTGATGGACCTAGGTTTCGAATGAACTAACCAATTCACTTGGTCTAACCAGAGAACAGAAGGAAATATAGAACAAAGACTAGACAGAGCTCTTTCCAATGCTGAATGGTTAACCAAATACCCAGATTCTTTTATCACTCACCTACCTCCAATTGGATCCGACCACAGTCCTATTCTCCTTCGGCTTAACCGCGAGGCTATGTCGGGGTTTAAACCGTTCCGTTTTCCGGCAATGTGGTTTGAAGATGATTCTTGCCTCGCGCTTATCAAGGAATGCTGGGAAAGTTTTATACCGGGCTTTAGAGTTGTTTCTAAGCTAAAAAATCTCAAGATGAGATTAAAAGAATGGAATAAGGGTGTTTTTGGTAATATAACAAAAAACCTGAGAAAGGTGAAGGAAGAACTCGACAAGTGCTACCACAATTCCAATCATGATGCTGAGACTAGAATAAGGTGGAAGAAACTAGTAATGGAATTAGACAAATGGAAAAACATAGAGGAACAATTTCGAAGGAAAAATCAAGAGATAATGAAATCAAGTTAGGAGATAGAAATACTGATACTTTCACCTTAAAACCGCTCGTCGATACATGAAGCAACAAAATCTCTAAGCTAAAGGATGTCATGGGGGAATGGAAAGGAAAGCTATCGGAAGTTATGAAATTCTCAAAAATCATTTCAATGAAATAGCAACTTCAGAACATAATGGAAGAATGGGAAAAGAGGAGGAAATCTTGAATCTAATCCCTAATTGGGTCTCGGAAGAGATAAATGCCAACCTGGTGGCTATCCCAAACGACCAGGAAATTAAAGAAGTCTTCTTTGCAATGCCACCATCTAAATCTCCGGGACCGGATGGCTATCCTGCTATCTTTTTTCAAAAGAGCTGGGACATAGTGGGGAGTGAAGTCACCTCCCTTGTTAAGAAATTCTTTGAAACTCGTTTCCTTCTTAAAGAGATAAATCAAACATTCCTCACTCTCATCCCTAAAAAAGAAAACCCAACTACTCCTGAGGATGTTAGACCTATAAGCTTGTGTAATACGGTGTACAAGGTGATCTCCAAAATATTGGCAAACAGATTAAAACCGCATCTAAATACAATCATATCCCCCTTATCAAGCGGGCTTTGACGGTCGACAAATTGCTGATAACATCTTGATAGCACATGAAATTACACAAGCTATGAAAAAAAGGAAAAAAGGGATACCAGGGTTTGAAAATTGATATGAGCAAAGCTTTCGATAGGGTGGAATGGGACTATCTTATCAAGATTTTCAAGAAGATGGGATTTTCTGATCATTGGTGTGACTTAGTGTACCAGTGCATAAGCACCACGGCAATCTCGGTCCTTCTTAACGGAACTCCAGGAAAAGTGTTCTACCCATCGCGTGGAATACGACAAGGGGACCCGTTATCAACTTATCTGTTCCTAATTTGCATGGAAGTTCTCTCAAGAATGCTACAAAATGCGGAGGCCAAAAAACATATCTCGGGGATTAAGATTGCACGAAATTGTCCGTCTATAAATCACCTTTTGTTTGCTGACAATATCCTGATCTTCACTAAGGAGGATATGCGACAATCTAGGAATCTCATGAATTTACTAAAGGACTTTGGAGAATTTTCGGGCCAAATGATAAACCTGGAAAAATCGGGAGTATTCCATACTCCCAATCTGGCGCCGAGACTGAGTAGAACTTTAACTATAACTCTCATGATGAAAAAAATGAACCTAAAAGACACCTATCTGGGAGCGCCGCTGTTTTTCCAAAAACCTTGACATCTAAATTTTGCTAATTTGATTGCAAAGTTGTGGTTAGGTCAAGGGTGGAAAATGTGATCCTGAATCATGCGGGTAGATCGGTACTCGTTAAATCAACTTTGGAATCGATACCTATCTATCAAATGATGTGCTTTCCGATACCCGTTAAAACTTTAAACATCTTAACCTATTTACAAAGGGATTTGGTGGGGAAAAAAGAGGAGAAAAGAGGTTGCTACATCAAGGGTTGGGGATTTATGACAAAAAGGAAAAAACATGGGGGTCTAGGTTTTAAAAAATGAAATCGGTTAACGAGGCTATGCAGATTAAAACGGCTTGGCGAATGATATCGGAATTTGGAGGCCCTGTGGGCGAAAATATACAAATCAAGATACTTCCACAATATAAACCCGCTGCAAGGAAATACAAAAAAACAGGGATTGGTGGCATGGTCGGGAATTAGAGCGGGCCTGGAAAATGTGAAGAGATTGGGAGTGTGGGACATTGCGATAACATCGGAAATAAATATCTGGGAAGTAAAATGGGTTCCTGGGATGGAGAACATTCTTCGTTCAGAGTCTGTGAGGGTAGAGGAATTGGGTATAAACAAAATAAGGCACATTTGGGACTTCGTAAGGATGGACTGGAACACCGCTCTTTTGCTCGAAATTTTCGATCAGGAGACGATAAATCTTATTAGTTGTGTTAGACCAATGTTAACTGGAGAAGATGTCTACATATGGAGCCTTACCAAAAATGGAAAATTCTCCACCAGTTCGGCTTATAACCATCTCGATAAGGGAAATGTAAACATGTCTATGTCAAACCCCCTTTGTAAAATTTGGAAAATCAATACAACTCCTAAAATCAAACTCTTCCTTTGGAGATGTGCTACTGACTGTCTCCCGGTGCGAGATATCTTGGCGAATCGAATGGAAATCGAAACAGATAGGTGTCCTATGTGCGATTCCGAAAGGGAAACCACTAAACATCTTTTTATGGAATGTCCTTATGCTAGGGCAGTCTGGTTTGGTCTAGCTAGAGCTTTCAATAGGAAATGGTCATAACCTCCTAGATTGATAAAAACTTGGTTCACAAACCCGATAGGTGGGATAGGAATATGATAGATTGGGTAGCAGTGTGTGGCATCGTAACTTGGAATATTTGGAAGGCAAGGTGTGATACTGGTCTTCATGAACATAAACTGTCAGTAAGAGATTTAACCAACAAGATAGAAAATGAAATAACAAAGACAGTAATATGGTGTTTACCAAGATTACGAACAATGGGACAGAGCATCGAATGACGGCGGAAAAACAACAATGGTTACCACCTCCAGAAGGAACGATAAAAGTCAACTATGATGCTTCTTACAAGGAAGGGGAAACAGCAGTAGGATTGGGAATTATTGACAGGGATCAAAAAGGCAGCTTCGGGTCGGCTCATACGGTATCAATAGTGGCTACTTCAGTTCTTATGGCGGAATGCATGGCAGCAAAGGAAGCAGTTCGACGATCTATTCAAAAAGGGCTCACAACAATAATCTTGGAAGGAGATAATCAGGACATAAAGGACTACATGGAAGGTGGTAATACGAATATGGATTGGCAATGCAGGAACATTCTGGAAGAGCTTAAGGAAATGGCAAAGGTCTTCAACAAATTCAGGGTATCACACACGAGAAGAACAGGGAATGAAGTGGCTGATTACTTTGCATTGATTCTAAGTTCGGTACCGGAATTTCGAATGTAATTGATTCCACCCGGGTGGATAACAGTTAACTTTCTTAATAATTTTTTGACTAAAAAAAAAAAAAGTGCCAGGGATGGGACGTGTAGATGTTACTGTTGGAAGCGCGTTGGATATTTTCGGAGGTGATATAGCCTACATAGATGTCGTGGCTTGGCACAAGAAACAGGAAGCTTCAGTTGTTTTGTGAAACCGTATTTGAAATTTCTACCTAAACGCTTGCTTATTAGATTTATGTTGGGCAGAATTCTTTTGTTTGTTACTCCCTCCGTTCCATTTTACTTGATGTTTTAGGGGTTTTTGTGTGTTCCAAAATAGATATAGTTTTAGTATTTTTCCCATATTTTTACAGATTTGTCCTTGCTTTGGAATCACACAATATCATTAATTTTTATTGTAATCAGTTCTCTAATTTTTAAATCTACTATAATCTTTTATTATGTTCCAAAATGACGTAGAATTTGGTAGTATATTCCAAGTAAATTATTACGGGATTGATAACTTTCTTAGAATTTGGAAACTAAAAATTAGGTCATTTAAATCTTTAAGAAGGAATTAATAAGGATAGTATTAGAAAAAATTTACTCTCGCTAATATTTCTTAATCTCCGTGAAAATCTCTACAACGTCAAGTAAACCGGAAGGGAGTACAATTATTGGTGTGATTACCATTATCAAAGGTTGTAGTGTGTTTTTTACCGACTTATTGAGAATACTGACCCCTTCGGATTCTGCCTTTATTCCGAAGAACTGCTGGGGTGGAAAGTGCAAATGTGAAACATGCCTGGTCTTAAACGGACATAGTTATATATTGTGTCTTTGAGAATTTTTCAAACATGCTTTTGTTGTCCAACGGTTAGGATAATTGCCTTCCAAGCAATCGACCCGGAAGACGCAGTTCTCTCTTTTTTTAGTTTTATCGTCGACATTTGCTGCCAGTTCTCTGTTGGTGTATGTGAGGGTTTAATTCAGTTTAAACTGCTTATTTATTTATTAAGCAGAACCATTCATCATGCGATAGATGAGAGGCTCTCGAAACTATATTCTTGGCAATTGGAAACTTTACAGGTAGAATTTTCTGGTTGTACCAAGCTTGAAATTTTCCCTTTTAAGAATTTAATAGAAGGATATGCTTTCCAATTTCATGTCCCGGCATTTCAAACCTGTGTTCAGTCCACCTAATGTTACCATCTGACCAGCACATCTTCGTGAATAATCCCTCTGATTCGAACTTGGTGCTGGTGTTGGTCCAAACCTTTTTTTTGTGTGCAGGAGACGACGCTTCATACTCCAACTTTGAATGCACATCCTGCGTCGATCTCGACCTCACAGGCACCCCACTCCAACTTTGATTTCTCATATCATTCCCTCTTAGCCCCCAACACCCACTCCCACCACCACCGCACTTCATCTACTCTTTACCTAATTACTTTAAAAAACAATATCATTCTACAATTTATTTCTTCTCATGTAACACTAAAAACAGACAACACACATACAGCTGCAACAAAGAACCTCACTGCCATCAGCGGAATCTGTATTGTAAAGATGATCACAAAAGGCAACTTCAGACCTTTTAGACCTGCACAGCATCTTCTAAAGCGAGAACTCCAGGTAGTGGCTTGCCTTGAAGAAGCGCCAGAATAGCATCACCTCCCCTTGAGATGTGGGATATCTTGTCGGCCACGCCTAGTCTCTCCAAAGATTCTATCAATACACCACCAGCAACAATTGTTGTCACTCCCTTCCCGCTAAGCTCGGCCAAACTCTTAGCAACTTCATCTGTCCCATTAGAGCCTCTGTCCGATGCTCCCATAGCTCCCATCCAAATGATTGTCTTTGCAACAGCAAGGGATGAATTGTACAAAAAGATGGTCAAGGGACCGATGTCCACTCCCCTCCAACCTTTTGGGATAGCAGCTAATGATACATGCTTGACTTCAGTGCCAGGAGTATTTATTTCAATAATGAAAGCATCCTTTGGTAGGACAAGTTCCACTTTATTGTCTAAAGCCTTCTTAAGGACTGACCTTGCAAATCCAAACATGTGTTCCTCAACAATGGATGAGCCGACACTGCGTCCTTGGGCCCTGTAAAATGTGAATATCATTTCTCCGCCTAAAAGGAGGATATCAACTTTATCCAGCAAAGCCTCAATAAGACTGCTCTTGGATGAGAGCTTTGAACCAAAAACAAAGGCAGCAAATGGCCTCTTAGGATGTGAGGCAGCTTCATTAAGACAGTTAAGTTCCTTGGTCATAACCAGTCCAGCCACAGCAGGCTTTAAGAATTTAGTGACTCCCACAGTGGAAGCATGAGCAAAGATAGTCGTTCGAAATGCATCATTGACATACAGGTCAGCAAGAGAAGCTAACTTCTGAGCAAACACAATATCATTCTCCGTTTCCTGTTTGTACATTCTCAAATTCTCAAGCAATAGAACACCTCCATCTTGGAGTGCAGCAACCAAATTATCAACTTCCTTCCCAATACAATCACCGGCCATAACAACCGAGGTTCCTATGACCTCAGATAGCATAAGATCAACACTGCATTTAGAGGAGGTTACACCATCTCGCTGTCCAAGCCCGCAGAGAATAACTCTAGCTCCATGTTTAATCAAGTACTGAATAGTAGGAGCAGTAGCCCGAATTTGAGAATAACAATTTTCATCCAGAACATCTAAATCAACCCTCAATAGTACTTTCTTTCCTCGCAAATCGTCTACTGTAAGATCTGATACACATCTCTTTAGGGATATCTCTGTTGCCATTTTACAACTACAATATGTTTTGTGATGATAAATTGGGACATATGAGAACTTCCTTTTAGGAAAGGAATGCGAATCTATTGAATCCATCAAATAAATGGGGAGAATGAAATTTAGTTTGTCGTCACAACCTAAATCCCATATTTTTTGGAGTTGTATTTCAGAACATGAATCCGTTGTTACTGATCTTAGAAACACCTAAACCCCGATGAACATTCTAAACACATGAAGATTACCTATGAGAATGATGCCCATTGTGGGTTCTTTTGTGAACAATCTACACGGGTTTTCTTGGCTGGATCGGATTGTAATTCTCTTAATCTTCTTGATGCAGCCAGGGAATTGGGAATGGGATTTAGGAGAAGAAAACTGGGGGTAGAATGAAGAGGGAACCCTAGATTTGATTTTTGTGAATAAATATCAAATTCGGGGGAGAGGTGAGCGAATAAATATCACTGCTTGAGCCAAGATAAGACCGAGAATATTGCAATATATGGGAGACTATATGGCCAAATGAATAAGGTGCTGGTCGCTTATAAAAAAAAAGAAAAAAAGAATAAGGTGCTGGTCTACGAGTCATCCATACCATACCACTTGTCTAAATTCTAAAACTTACAAAATGCATCTAGAGGAAAAGAGACATTATTATACTGTCCAAGAGCAGTGAACAAAAAACCATCTTTGAATATGCAATAAGCAAAAAAAGCTACTACAAATTGAAATTTGCTAGCCAATAGTGGTAGTTTAGCCTACTCCAAATTCCAGGAGGTTTTATCTTGTTTTCATACCATCTCGGCCCGGCATAAACTAAATCCCAGTGTTTTAACTCCATGTCATAAGAACAGATATATCTATTACGATCACCGTTTCTGCATTGAAGATGCATGAAGGTAAATATAATTTTGCATTTAGGATCCATGACAATTGCAAGAGGCTCACTAGTCCAAGAGTATTTACTACCACCAGAACTTATCAGCTTATTTAGCACTTTGATATTCTTCGCAAGATTAATATTGCACTTTAGAACCCATTTATCCTCCCTGTAACAACCATTCCAGTTCTTCTTCTTCAAATACCATAATTCCAGTTGAAATTCATAGCGCGGAACGGAGTAAGCAACCCATAGCAATCCTCCCATCTCGAGGAGATGACCCGATATAGATGTACGAGAATCCTTCACCGGAAGTTCAATTGTAGAAAGTTCCTCTTTACTAACATTCAATTCAAGTATTACTGCACAACGCTCTTCTAGATTAACTGTACTACATATCCAATGCAAAGAATTATTTACGAAAACAGGTTTACCAGAGATATTAGTGTAATGCAAGGTTTTAAAAACGTCCGTTTTTACAGAAAAAACGACCGTTGAAATGGTCACACTCATATACCGTGGCCGTGAGAGTCCTCGAACCCCGTGCCTTCATTATGCCGATAAATAGGAAAAAACGGCAGTTTTTTAGTAACGTTTTTCAGTTTTTATACACGTTATAACCGTTTTCTAAAATTAGTTTGAATGTTTTTTTCTTCTAAATAACATTTTAACGTGCGTTTTTTAGAACTGTTTTTCCGTTATCACGCACGTTATAACCGTGTAAATAACTTTCTTACCATTTCTTTTGAATTTTTTTTTCTCTGGATTGAAAGCTGAAAACTTTGAATTATTATTTTTTAAATGATGCAAGGAAACTAACTACAGGATTAAAAATCTCAACCATCAGATATGAGTGTACAACCATATTATCTCCAGTAATCTCGTTGGACAGACACCACATCTTTTTTCAATCCTTTGTTTTTCTGAAGTTAATATGGGATTCGACAACTTATAAGCTGATGGAACTCTATAGGATTGGCCAAAATTTGCAATCCATTTGAATGCCTCGTGGTCTTGAGATGAGTTAGCCACATTGAAGGGAATATCATTGGCATAGAAAAAACATCCAACAGAAGAATCGACTTTTTCACGACATGTTTTGCTTTGGCCAAATTTTTGCCATCAAGGTTGTGAATCCTAGAAGGGTTATATTCTCCTCCCATATCCCACAGATATCCTAGGTGGTTGTGATGGCCGCATAGTAGACCTAGGTATTTCCAAGATAGGCCTTGGGACCGTGCGATGTACCCTCTCCGGCATGAATATTCTTATTTTTTCGTCTAAAAAGGTTCTTTAAAAACCCAGAGTCTTTTTCTTTTTGTGTGATGGTATTTGTTCTTCTTTTGCATGAAAATATGGTTCTTCTTCATCTATACCACACACAGGTTCCATGGCTCATTATGTACACTTGTTCGAATCTTCGTTATCGATTACGCTTCTTTTTGCCTTTTTTTTCTTTTTTCTTCCAATGCAACTTTAGCAAGATTTTTTCACTTCAAAGCACATGCATGCACTGGGAAACTGGCCTCTTTGTTGTGCTAAATGCAATTTTATGCGTGAAATACCAGAAGATACTTCCTTTTCACAAAAATTACACTTCAATTTTTTACCATCAAGAATTACAGTGCAATATGCATGAAAAACATCTCGTTTGGCATTTTGCGTGGATGTCGATCCTTCCATCATATCTGTGACGAGAAAATGTTACTTGGAAATCAGTGACATATATTAAATTTCGCTAGTACTATTCTTGGCCTATATTTTATTTTGTCCACAAATAGAAAATTGTAGATGTCTATTTTGTAGCTAGGTAATCATTATATTCTGAAAACAATAGGAAATTTGGTTGCCTATGTGTAGGAACATAGGCTAGTTAGACCTTTTGATCATGAAGACAATTATATTTTTCTTTTTATACTTTTAACTTTTGACCCCTTTTGAGCATGAATACGAATTACTTATTGAGCATGAAGACAATTCAATAAACTATTAATTTTTTCTTATTCACTAGTATTATTTTTGGCCTCTATTTAATTTGTGTCCACAAATAGAGAATTCTAGATGTCTATTTTGTAGCGAGGTAATCAATACATTCTTGAAACAATAAGAAATTTGGTTGCATGCATAAAGGAACATAGACTAGCTAGATCTTTTAAGCATGAAGAAAATTATTATTTATTTTATTATTATTTTTTTAACTTTTGACTCTTTTGAGTTTTGAGTACAAATTAGTTATTGAGCAGACTTCCTTAAAATGGTTACACTCATATAAACTATAAAGTAAATACTTTAACCAAATTTAACAATATTAGTTATTGTTTAATATTTTTAACTAACATTGACATTAAATCCGTCTAATTAGATTTCACGACTTTTAACATGCATGTATGAAGTTATATTTAACTGGCATCAACACTAACACCATGATAATTATTTCATCATGTCATCATGCTAGTTAATTAATTTCATTATTATGAAAGTTAAAGTATTAACTTAAAGCTCATGTATATTTTTGCCTCATTAATCATGTTCTTTATACTTGACAGTGGTTGGACTTAATTAATTAGACCTCATTATTGATTTATGTGATTCACAGTTGGATGATCAAAAATAAAAAACTGATATAATGTTATTAAAGAGAACCTCCATATATTAATAACCTCTACATATTAATAAAAATTTATGGTCCCAACTTGGGCCCGGTGAGCAATAGTAATAACCTCTCCGGTTTAATATTAATGATTTTTTCAGCCGCTTAAAAAAAATTACCTCCAAATAGTAATAATCAATATTATATTAAAAAATATATATCTAGTTACATTAACTTTATGATTAACAAAATACTTATTTATAGTTATTTGTGAAAAATAAGTAATTTTTTGAATTACCACAACATCTTTTAACTTCATGATGTGTAATATCTCATCAACATAGACACCTTTCTCGTTGAAGCCATAACATTTTCAACTTGTCGAGCATGTTTAAAGCTTCTTGGAACTACAAATTCCAAGATATATACATGCACTTGTATATTGGAACTATAAAAATATATATACATCATATAGATACAACTACAAAAGCATTTTGAACTTAAATTTTTATATTTTTTATGGATACCTCTCTATATTAATAACCTCCCTATATTAATAATTTTGTGGATGCCCAACAATATTAATATAGAGAGGTTCTACTGTATAGGTGTAATAAAAAAAGACTTTTCTTTCTTCTTCTTTTTTTGTATATAATTAAGCAGGACGCAAATATTAAACCAAAAATAAAAAAAATAAAAATCAAAGTTGAATATCAATTCTTTTTTTTTCCTTTTTTGCATAGATTTTATTGACAAGATTTAATTGTGTCTTGATTTTTTCTTCCTCTAATCTTGATTTGAGCTTTTGTTATTTCCATGAAACTCTATTATAAAGTTATGGCAACATCCTAAATTACAATATATATATATATACTAGATCTTACGGCACGGGATGTTTTGTCTCTAATACGATATTGTTCACATTCCTCTTGCTTCATTTTATTCGTGAGTAATTATTTTGATATTCAAATAGGTTTTGGGAAACAAAATGGGTTACTTGATCTTTTTATTTTTTACTTAAGCATGTTATTCCAATTTATTATCTGGACGGAGTAATAATTTTGTGCCAACATGAAAATAAAATAAAAAATACAGTAAATAAAAAATTTCCCCATTTATTGTTCCATCATACCATAACTTCAAACTTCAAAAAGAATATTTCATCTAACAATACATATACCTAAACTGCCAATCCAACTCCATGATTGTTTATGGATACATTTGTTCTGAAATTATTGATAACTAAGGCTCTAAGGAGTGAAGCAAAAACCCATAATATTTTCCCTATTATAGATGAACACTATTTATTTATTTTTCGCAAATGTGAGAGTATAAAAATGAAGAACCCTTGGTTATTGGAAGGCTGAGATATACTCATGTGAGTTGAAAAAATAAACTTATAATAGTAAATCAAAACATGTAAGATTCTTTCTCCATCATATTGATAACATAAAATTGAAGAAATTCATGGATAAAAAGATTTCACACCAACTATGCTAAGTAGTGCATGAATGACGTTATCACATCTAGTGTTACTCAAGTAATTTGGAGTTTTAAAGAGCATAGTCATATTGATATTTGTATCTACATAAATTCAACTAACCTTAGAAGAAAAATTATTAGTTTCAAGGTAGAGCCGACACAAACTTCTGTCGCCTTCAATGTATACAACACACATTGGGTTTAATCGGCCTTGAGATTAAACAAATACCCCAACATTAGTCAAATAATGTCTACAAATACAGGATCGAAACAAAGTGCTAACTGTAAAAATGAGAGACTAACATCAGTTCTACAAATAAAATACCTTATATGTATCAAAGTTTGTTAACCAAACATGTATTCAAATTAAAAAGACATCAACTTAACACAAAAATATAAAAGAACCCAAGTTAAATCAATACTTGCATAAACAAAACTTATAAGAGAATTTTGTAATTATTAAATACCTTTAAAATCACTATTAGAGATTTAATTGCATGCCTCGTTAAAAACTACGTTAGGAAGAAATCACCAGATTAATCTGTAGAAATTTCACTGGATATGTAGCAATTCAGAGAAGTTTACACTGGTGGTGATGTGTTCCATCTAAGTGTTGTTAAATTGATAATTTTTTTAGAAGGTTTCGGTTTTCATTGGAGAAACCGAGAGGGAGCGTTTCATTATATTCATTATCATTCAGAACTCTCCCTCTGCTTATGGGATCTCAATACAACCTTAGATTTATCTACTGGACGGAGAAACTTTGATACTAAATATGTAGTTTTTAGTGTTATTTATTATATAACGTGACATCCAAATGTTTTTTTCTTCTTCTTAATTTTCATGTATTTATTAGCAATAAGACGATCAACCACATTTCTAATTTATAGTGTTATCCTTTTGTAGCAGCACATAATTAACATAGTCAATTACTACTCATCAAAACCGCCATTACCATAAACCACCGATATCACTTCTTTCTCCACCACCACCATTTTCCATCCCTCGTAGAATATTGGGCACACTTATAACTTTTAATCCCACACGTCATGTATAAAGTTTAGATTTAACAAACTTAGGTCTTTAATTAATCTATTCAACTATATGTTTTTTGTTAATGCGAAAATCATACGCATTTTAACGGTTACCAAAGATAAAGTGGTACCAAAAACAACCATTTTGTCTTATATGATTTGGTATCATCCAAAAGTATTTGTTATCCGCCTTTTTTGATCGTGTCAAAAACAACCAACTATACTTTTCACAATACAATGTTACCCGTCATGTAAAAAAATTATTATTTTTGATTCAAAAAGAAAAAACCAATACCACCGCCATTAAAACCATCCAACGCCACTATTTCTTCCACCAAAACTAATGTTACCGCCTCCACCACTTAGTAACACCTTCCACCGCTTCCACCACTTACTTCTTCCTCTACTACCACCACCACCACTAATATCTATTGAAATAATTTTTGTCAAAATTATTATTTATTAATGGAGATATGTATTAATATTAATTAAGGGATATTTATGATGTAAAATTAATAAATCATTTATCATGATAAATTAATGAGACATCAATTAATAAAACACTTATACTAATTAATATTTAAGTTGAACAAACCATAATCATAGATTTATCTTCTCCCTAGAAAAATCACTTATACTAATTAATAAAATACTTATACTAATTAATATTTAAGTTGAACAAACAACCACTGTTGATTTATCTTTTCTATCAATTCCAACCAAGGTGGAACAATGGTTAGAGGCCACTCTTATGACACAATAGGTCATGAGTTCAACCTCCCGTTATAATTTTTGAAATTCCATATCTTGACTTGAGTATTCATTTTTAATTCATAATATTGGAATGAACACCACGTGTGCGACTTGTAGGGTGTGGCACGGAGAACCACAACCTTTGATTTATCTTTGCCAAGGATAAATCCTGACCACCACTCATATAGGCAAAGTTAGCTAAACTCTGCTTTATAGTATTGATGTACAACATGAATAAAATGACGAAAACATTACAAAAAAAAAGTCAACTAACTTAAATGATGATATAACAGAGTACCTGTATAGTTAAAAAATTTAGTTCAAAGACAACATTCGACGTCCGCATCATCATCTGGTATCATGAAGAAAAAAATTCAAATTTGTTGAAAATAAACTACATAGAAACAAACAATAAATTTAGTGGTAAATACTTATTTTAATAAAATATTAAAATTACCTCTTAAACTTGTAGTTGGAAGTTGAAACTTGGAAACTTCAAAACACATAGGAAGGAAGAATTTCTTCGGAAGAAGCGAGATTATAGAATATTTGTCTATCCACAACAATACGCCTTCTTGTGTTTTTAAAGGGTGAACATAAAGAAGAGAAAGGACAACAAATAGTGTGACCATGATTTTGTTTTCTAAAAGAAGGAAATGAAAGAAAAAAGTGATTTGAAATATTATTCGGTTGTCTCCCCAATTGGACCAACTTTAATCTTCAATTCATGAACCAAGTTCTCTGCTTTAGTTCATCACTTCTTTGTTAAAACTTAAAATGAAAAAAAAAAAAACTATATATGGATCATCATGCATTGGTGGTGGGTACATGATTTGGACGTAATAATTATTTCATCTTATAAGTAGTGCAATTTTAGATCGAATCTGATAATGGGTTGATTGATTGTACCCTAACTCACCATGCAATTCCTACTTTACCGAGTTTTTTAAGCATTCAATGATTTACTTTTAGAAACTAGTAGTCTAGTACCATATAGACTTGTTAAAAGACAGACACTAATAACCTATCGACTCTACTCTACTCTACTAGAGTGGGAAGTGACAAATGAGAAAAAACATGAGGCGAGTAGACACTAGACACTCTTATATCGAAAATGTTTTGGGGAAGCGACAAAACTCTAGTCTACTACTGCATCGATCAACTACGATGTGAAGTGATAAATGAGAAAACATGAGGTGATCTATTTAGGGACGTAGGAGTATTAAAAAAAAAAAACCTAGTAACAACGTTTTTTAGACGCGTTAAAACATTTTCACGCACGTTATAACCGTTACATAGAAATTCAGATCATAACTTTTTTTAATTTTCTATTTAACCGTT
>JAJJWX010002306.1:0-12389 GCA_023529315.1 Papaver bracteatum
TCCCTTTAACCATAATGTCGTTGTTGAGTAAATACATTCATGAGTAGAGATGTAGACTGGTCAATCTCATTGACTTCGCCTCAAGATAAATACCCTAGTTTTTCTTATAGCTGAGGCCTTGCGATGGCTTAGTCCCTTGTTGATACGACCCCAACAAATTCCTTTGAACGATAGAATGTCCCGGATGTCATCTCTGCTAGACATTAATTTAAGATGGCATGTTATAGTTAACAACATTAAGAAGATTGAAACTCAATAAGAAAAACATGTAAAATATGATATTACTACTTACGGAAACAAACACCATTAGCAATATAGTCGATGAGTTTTCTAACCGTTACCATTCCGATGCTCAAACAAAAGAGAGTTATGCCCGTTTATTAAACGATTTGTGCATAATTCTAAAATTAACAATTCCGAATACCTATGGTCTGACTTTATTATTTTTCTAAATAAAGAAATTGATCAATTGAAAAGAAGTCTCGTCAAATTACTTTATTTTTAATTTGGATTCGACAAATTACTCACAGGCGGTTTATTTGATCAATGTTAAACAATCAAGTAAAGTACTATGGAGGTAACATTTCTGCCACGCATCTTAGAAACAATGCAACACGCTGACACCTCCAAGTCTGAAGAATAGAGCATTAGGTCTAGATCAAGAAATCAACTTAACCTAGACTACAAATACAAGGTAGGAAGCACATCAAAGATTATAGGGCTCAATCAAGCTAAATTTCTTCAGAAGTTGTACTTCGAGGAGAGAACATGAAACTTGATAAGGAAATTGCGATCCAAAGATCCGGACGACACAAGAGAAACATTGAAGATTTTGGCCAAAACAACACCTAGATCGAGTGAATTGCACTCCCAAAGAGAGGCTGGTAAAAATTTTGCTGGCCGGTATTTAGAACAAAAGGTGCTGAGTGATCTGGTCCTCAAGATTAGAGATCAAGTTTGGCACATTGCAGAAGCATTCGTGTTCCCTAGTTGTGATGTTATAAGACGAAAATCTATTCCGGAACCAAGCGAGATAACCAGGTTTTGTTATCGTATTTGAAACTAGTGCACTCGCAGTGGTGAAGGTTAACTAAAGTGCAGGTAGGATAAGGTTTTGAATCATATGTTCCCCTCTCAAGCACGCAGACGATTGTGTATGCCCTGTATCTCCACACCTACCATTTAGCACACTTGGTATCTTGACTTTCTCTTTGTGTATTAATATGGTGTGTAATGAATCATATCTCTCTCGAGAGTTTTCGTAATAGATATTATTCCATTATGGTATCCACGAGGCTTGAGGTTAGGTTAAGTTCATCTTCAACCTAAATTTTTTCGATCAAAGTTTCTATCGAAGATCTTAACAGAGTATCATCTTTACTAATGCGAGAGGTATTGTTTCAATTTTTCTTCTTCGTTTCTTGTTATCAAGATTTTTTTTTTTATTAACTTCTTCAGATCTACTTTCTTTACAATCTTTCCCAAGTTTCTTGATCTTTAACATCTAATCAATCAATTCTAGTTTTTCCATCAAATTCATCAATGGAAAATCCTTCAAAATTGATTCTTTCTCTCAAAATTCAGATTAAATCAACCTCCCGGATTTGTTCATCCTCAAACTCAAGAGGATAATTTCATTAATTGAAAGAATTTGATGAATCTGAGTGATTGAAAATACAAATTACGTCGTTATTTGATGGATCTCGATGTCCACCAATATCTTCATCATCAATCAAGCTAAATGGAATTGAGAATTCTTTATATCTTGATTGGAAAGATGAGGACTCACAATTATTATGTGGATTCACTCAACAATTTACGATCGTCATTGCTATTTTCAACATCGGTCCACATCATATCATCTTTGGACCAGTATTGAAGAACGATTTGCTAGAGCATCATCAACTCCACTCAATTCAAATACATCAAATCAAGTATCTCTTACTCAAGGTAAAAATCTATACCATCTTTGGTCAATGAAATCAAGTCTACTCCTGATTAATTAGCAGCTCGAGAGATAATTTCGAATTAAAGAAGTAGTTGTTTATTCTTTCAAAAGCATTGAACTCATATTATATTCCCTTTGCCAATGCAATGTAGCGTCATAGAAATCCACCAATTGTATGTAGAATTACATAACAAACTGGTAAATGAAGAAAGCATTTATTAGTGAAAGACACAAAACTATATTTGAAAATTCGGATGAAAAGAAGCGTTCATTGCTTTCATTAGAGGTAATTTTAGAGGAGGTTATAATCACTATGGGGGAAATTCTTCTAGAGGAAGAGGCTATAATGGTGTGCGATATCCAAATCCACATATTCAAGAAATATACAAAGTAGAGGTTATTCGATTCTCACAAGAACCTTATCAACTCTGCAAGCAGGATGGTCATCTTTCACTTTAATTGTACACAAAGATTGAACTTCTCTATCAATGAGGCCTCCACCAATCGCAATATTGAAGTAAAAGTCGATATTTTTGACATAGAGAATGGATTGTTGATAATGGAGCAAATAATCATATTGCATCTTCTTCACTTTTATAAGAAGTAACTCATTGATGATGGTTAGAGAATTTATTCAAATGTAGTGGTGAAGGTGTATCCATTTCTTATATAGGAAACTCTAGTAGAATTTAGTTGGATGCAAATGGGTTTTAGAATAAAACACAACCGAGATGGAAGCATTGATAGACACAAAGCAATACTTGTTGCTAGGGATATCATCGACAACATGGATGGATTTTAATAGACTTTTAGTCTGCGCTGATAACAACAGTTTATTCTCGGTTTTGCGGTGCAATATAACTGGCCTATACATGAGCTTGATGTAAATGATGCATTTTCTTCACAGAACTTAATGAAATCTTGTTTACATGTCCCAAATGATTTGTGGATAAAGACAAGCTTTAACCAAGTATGTTTTCTTCATAAGGATATCTATGGCCTCAACAAATCCCCGGGCATGGTATGCTAAGCTTCTGCTATGTTCTTCTTTTCTCTCAACTTCAAAATCTCTATAGAAGATACTATTATTTGTTCATCGAAGAAGGTTCTATTCTTGTAGATTTAGTCTATGTGGATGACATCATGTTACGGGTTCTTCTTCTTCTTTTTCTCAAGTTTGTTATTACTAGCTTGAGCAATGGTTCCATAAAATACTTAGGTCCACTACATTATTTTTTGGGACTAGAAATTGTCAAAGATGAGGATTCTTTATTTCTTTTACAAACAAAATATGCAGTTGAATTGTTACTCAAATATCATATGGAGGGTGCACAACCATGCAATACACCTATTTCTACCTCAACCAAACTTTCAAAGGATGATGGTGTTCTTCTTAATAATCCTACTGAGTACAGATATCTTGTAGGTGCTCTGCGGTATCTGACTTGGACAAGACTAGAACTTTCTTTTACAGTTAACTTGGTCAAGATATGAAACATCTAGAAGCGATCCACACGGGTCACAGTGAAAGCTTGATTCTCAGATATGTTAAAGGAACCTTTGTATTTCCACTAAAGGTAGTAACTGCATTGGGATTCTCGGATACGACAAGTTGTGTTGATGATAGAAGATCCATAGGTGGGATACCGCATTTTCTAGGCTCCAATGTTATTTCATGATCTTTCAAAAAGCAAACCACCATTGCTAGATCTAGCACAGTAGGTCAATACGTAACTTTGTCTCATAGTCAAATTAATTGTCGTGTGATTTGTTATCTTTTACAGGATCTTCATGTATTTTTCCTGGTATACCAAATTAGGGTGACAACATCAACTCCATTGCTCCTCGCGCCAAAAACCATGTCATGCATTAAAAGATGAAGCATGCTCACCTAGATTATCACTTCATATGAAATTGGTTCGATCCAAAGCTCTGGATGTTTTCTATGTCAATATTATTGACAAAATTGCAGATATATTCACCAAGGGTTTACCAGCACTAAGATTTGCTATTCTCAGGGACAATGGGATGTTTAGAGTCTCGCATTTCCAATTTGGAGAGTCTAGTCCAGAGGATGGGAAAAGGAAATTTAACAATGGTTGTAGAATCTCGCATTTCGAATTTGGAGAGCCTGGACTTGAGAAGTGGAAAGGAAAGTTCAATATCGAGATGTGTAAAGCTATGAAGTAACAAAAACATAGAGTCCGGGTGCAAAATGGCATTCTCGAAGTGGTGAAAAGCAAAGAGATAAAAACAAGAGGAACAAAGCTAATCTTGAAACCAGCGCAGAGGGAGAAAGGATTCTCATGTGTATGAGTGCAAAACCAAAGAGAAGGTGCTCAATGTGTATGACGTTACGCCAATAAGCATCATGAGTCAGAGTTAGAATTTCCCAAATACTCTGCTATGAACATTTCTTCTGGATGTTTACATTTATCAAGCATTGAACAAAAGAATGGTAGGGGTTGTTCGGATGTGAAACCATCTCCACATGGATCATCATCTCAAGATCAATTGGACATGAGTAAGAAGCTTTTCGTCAACTTGGTCTCTGATGACGGTGGTAAAACTCTTGCACAATATGAAGATTCCGATGGTTGGTTGATTGAAAAATTCTCTTGGTGACCCTATGGACACGCTTAGGGATGAAATATAGGTATAGGAACGTTGACAAAGAAATGAAATGGAAATCGAGGATGATATGATTTCTCGTTTGAAGAGGATCTGAGGCCTGATAAGAGCATTTTGTGCTCTACATCGACAAAGAGATATCAAAGACGAAATATCGAAAAGGGTTGTTCTATTACTACGATGTGCTCAGGTATATTCAGAATTCTCTACACTTTTCTTAAGATTTTGATTATACTTAAAACCGCAAATTAGCGTCTTTAAAGGACAATATAATGTTGCAAAATTTTTTGAAAGCTTGTTGGTTGACGTTTATATAATCGTCTATGTTCAATTGCTTAATTTATTGCATGGACTCTTTTCATAATATGTGGGAATTCATAAGGTTGTTTTTTAAATATCCCTAATAGCCATATCATATCAAAATGTGTCGGAGGAATGATCGTGTCATACATTTACCCTTTTCTATTGGCATAAGATGGTCTGTTGATAGTTTTAATTGGCATCGTACTACCTCACTCCTCAATATGAAACTTCAAGTGATGACCACTGAATTTGTATATGAATATCCGTAGTTGACAACACAAGAATGTTTAGCTTTTTTGCCTTTCCCTGGATTTCATATCTGTAGTTGTCATGTTAATGGCAGAGCAAGCTTGTCTTGCGCACTCTATATCAAGTGCACAGGGCAAGGCAAGCCAGCCAACAAAAATGTTCCTAGTTATTCATGAGTACAAAATGGAAATGAGTAGAGTCAACAAGTAGTATCTTGTTCTTGGTGTTCCGTTTTCTTACACTTTTGACATAGATTGATATTTTCTCTTAACAGGGATTACTACTTTGGCCAACTTTCTAACTAAGAGGACTAAAAGGGATTTAAAGAAGTCTTTGAGAGAGTTGGAGATATTTGATTCAAAGGGGTTGTTGTCTGCAAGAGGATGGCTAGAAGATACTTGATTCAGCTTATTCGGGTCTACCTAAGCGGATCAGATCCGTTTTTACTCCCAACTACATACAACTCGCTAAGTGATAGATTGTGTAAGTCTAAGGCCTTCGCTTTTTGACTTGGCGTTACAATCTTGAATCTCCTGATGACATCCTCTAATTTTGTACACATATGAAATGGTAGTAACTGATATTATGGTAGCTACACTTTAGATTATTTTGATAGAGGTGTACATGGAAAAAGACAAACGTTTTTTAGTAACTTAGATTATGTAATGTGATGCTTAAAGTTTAATTATTAAAACTAATGCTAGGCTACCCTTCTTCTTTTTTTATTGTAATCTCTAATAGAACTTGTAACAAGGTTCTTGATCAGATTGCAAATTCTCGAAAAACGGAGTCTCATAAACAGAGATTTCCATCACCACTACCATTGATAACATTTTCCTTACCTTCTCTCGCTGAATCCATTTAAGAGAAGTGCTTATAAATTTCAGATTTCTTGAAAACAAATTACCGATATTTAACATCGCGGTGTAGTTTAAGCTTTTCTTACTTGCCTAAGGGCAACAACCCTTGGGAACATGATGCAATAAAAAAAAAAGTTAGCGTGAGGGTTTGATTAGTAAAATCGTCTCGTAATTCGGTTCTTGTACACTTTTGAATTTTGGTAGAATAAGAGATAGAGATTATAAGGTATGACAATGTTGTTTGAAAGTTCCGCTGCAATTATCTTCTTGATATCTGCAGACAGTGGAAGTATTGCTATATTTTTTCCTTCTTGATTGTCGATTTTGGAATAAAATCAAGATTTTACTTTGGAACTTGGTGGCTGTAGATAGCTTTATCATGGTATATGTCCACTATTGCTGTATGGTCATATTATTGAGGTTTACTTATGTAAGAACAAGACATTTCTGCCCTTGGATATAGGTGACTCAGAGCTGGAACATTAGGATCTTCATTT
The DNA here is from genome assembly GCA_023529315.1 of Papaver bracteatum. Lineage (NCBI taxonomy): Eukaryota > Viridiplantae > Streptophyta > Magnoliopsida > Ranunculales > Papaveraceae > Papaver > Papaver bracteatum. The sequence goes on from JAJJWX010002306.1 coordinate 6,489, forward strand.
TCCGCCCATATTATTTTGCAACACACCATCTTTTCAGTATAAGGTTGTCCACAAACTCTCACGCACTGTCCTGAAATCCTACATTGTTCTGGCAACAGACTTTGCTTAATAAACTCTCTGCAGGAGGAGACTTAGCGTAACTATCAATGTCCCTCACGCCACTTACACCAATAAACACCTATGCACAAGCAACAACAGAAAGGGCAACAACCCTTAGGCACATGATGCAATAAAAAAAAGTTAGCAGAGGATGAGCAAAAATTACTTCCTCACATGAAAGAAATATGTTAAAACTCGGGTCTTTTTCCAACTTATTGTTCTGTGAGGTTAAATCAGTATCAACTTTTTCCTTTCTTAGTCAACAATATAATCCAGTGAAATGCTTCACAATGAAACCTAAGCTTAATCGTTTGTGAAAGCCTAATCAGGGGTTTTCTAGTGTGGAACTATGACAATGAAACCTGAACTTTAGAATGCACCTCTCAAGATTTCGTTGGATTATGAACAGCCCCTAAACATTGTCTACAGAAGATATTGAAAGAAATTGCAGGTTCCCCAGTTAGCGATTCCACCACTTTGGAGTCTAGTTCAAATTGTTAAAATAATAAACTTGATTTAATTAAGATTGGAAAAATCTAGAAAAGTAAAGACTCACCCATTAAGTCGGTTAAGTAGATATTTATCAAGAAATATCTAGAGTGTGTACAACACTAGAAATGTCTAGAAAAGTTAAGCGGTTGTAAAAAATCTAATGGACAAGTGAATTTCTAGAATAGGTGGAGTCGGTTAATTTGTGCCTATAAATAGGCATCAGTGTTCTACAAAATGTAAGTACTTGAGTAAAGAAAAATAAGTGGGTAGTAAGAGTAAAGAAAGAAGTAAGTAATCAAAGTGTTTGTAATCAAGAGAAGAAAAAACAAAACAAAGTGAGTGGAAAAACATAAAGTCAGGAGTGGTCGAGAGAAAGACAAAGTGAGTAATAAAATTTTGTTTTTGTCCAATCTCAAGTCGAGTGATCAGTGAGTTGTAAGTTGTTTGAGCAGTCTTAATCATTTTCCAAACTATTTTCAATACCCACTAATCATTAACCCGACAATTATTCCCAACAAAGTGGTATCAAAGCCATAGATCCTAATGGCTACGAGATGTTTCCTTCAAATTCCTAAACTCACTAAAGAAAACTATGACAACTGGAGCATTCAAATGAAGGCGTTACTAGGCTCACAAGATGCATGGGAGATAATAGAAAAAGGTTATGTCTAACCGGAAAATGAAGGCGCTACCACAAGACGAAAAGGATATGCTACATTTTTCTAGAAAAAGAGATAAAAGAGCTCTTTTCCTTCTTTATCAAGGCATGGATGAGTCGTCCTTCGAAAAGATATCAAGAGCCGCTAATGCAAAGCAAGCATGGGATATTTTGCAAAATTCCTTCAAAGGCGTGGACAAAGTAAAGAAGGTGCGATTGCAAACTCTAAGAGGTGAGTTTGAATCTCTCTCCATGAAAGAGTCCGAATTAATCTCGGATTATTTTTCAAGAGTTTTAGTTGTTGTTAATCAACTAAGAAGAAATGGTGAGGTCATGAGTGATAGTCGTGTGATCGAAAAAATATTACGGTCACTCGTTCCAAAATTTGACTATATCATCGTCGCAATTGAGGAGTCCAAAGACGTCGAAACCATGACCGTGGATGAGCTCATGGGATCGTTACAAGCCCATGAAGAAAGAATTAAAAAGAGAAGCAAAGAGGGAGCAGTAGAACAAGTTCTACAAACAAAGCTCACTTTAAAAGACAAAGGAGAGAGCTCTATTAGCAATGCTAGAGGAAGAGGACGCGGATACGACGACAAAATGGGAAGAGGAAGAGGCAAGCATAATAATGATGATCAAAGAGGCCAAAGGTCAAACTTCACAAGAGGTCGTGGTAGAGGAGATAATTCATGGCACAACAATAACAAGCCAAGGTATAACAAATCTCAAGTTGAATGCTATAATTGTCATAAGCGTGGTCATTATGCTCGAGATTGTTGGTTTTCATCGGACAACGTCGAAGAAAAAGATAACTATGCTAATAAATAAAAAGAAGGAGACCATACCTTGTTGGTGGCATGCAAAGGAGGTGACTACAGTGAGAATTGTACGTGGGTGCTTGATACGGGAGCAAGTAACCATATGTGTGGCACGAAGGAGAAGTTCGTGGATCTTGATGAATCAGTTTCCGGCAACGTAACGTTTGGAAATGGAGCGAAAACTCCAGTGAGTGGTCTTGGCAAAATTTTAATTAAATTGAAAAATGGAAATCATGAGTTTATTTCTGATGTTTATTATGTCCCTAACGTAAAAATGAATATATTAAGTTTGGGACAACTCTTAGAAAAAGGCTATAGGATGAATTTGGAGGACCTTAGTCTTTTTATAAGAGATAGGAGAGGAAAATTGATTACCAAGGTGCCAATGATGGGGAATAGGATGTTCTATCTGAACTTTCAAAATGAAGTCGCGAGATGTCTGACTGCTTGTGTCAAAGACTCGTCATGGTTATGGCATCTTAGATATGGACACCTTAATTTTGGAGGGTTAAAATTATTGTCCAAGCAAAAAATGGTTAGAGGTTTGCCAAGAATAGACCACCCGGATCAGCTGTGTGAATGATGTTTACTTGGGAAACATTTTAGAAAAAGTTTTCCTAAGGAAACATTCTCAAGAGCCACAAAACCGCACAGTTTGGTACACACAGATGTTTGTGGACCAATAAAGCCTAGCTCGTATGGTGGAAATAACTATTTCCTCATATTTGTCGACGATTTTAGTCGAAAAACATGGGTTTATTTCTTGAAACAAAAATTGGAGGTTTTCTCCAATTTCAAGAAATTTAAATTCCTTGTGGAGAAAGAAAGTGGCTTTGAAATTGTGGTTATGAGATCAGACAGAGGAGGTGAATTTACTCGGGAAGGAGTTCGAGGCTTACTTCGCGAGGACAATGGAATCCGTCGTCCTCTTACAGTTCCATATACACCTCAACAAAATGGAGTTGCCGAAAGGATAAATAGGACAATTTTCAACATGGCCCGGAGTATGCTGAAGACAAAGAGAGTGCCCATGGAATTTTGGGCAGAAGCGGTTGACTGTGCGCTTTACTTGATAAACCGTTGTCCCACAATAAGCGTGAGGAACATGACTCCTTTAGAAGCATGGAGCGGAGTGAAACCCGGCATCTCACACTTACGAGTATTCGGATGTATCGCATATGCTCATGTGCCGAGTCGAGAGAACGCAGTTGGATGACGGGGAGTGTCAAGTACATATTTATCGGTTATGACTCTCGATCCAAGGGATACAAGTTGTATGATCCAATCAATAAAAAGTCATCACAAGCAGAAATGTGGAGTTCGATGAAGAAGGCTTCTGGGATTTCGGCGTTCAAGAAAAGGATTACAATTTTCTCCCTATTCTAGAAGAAGAAGAAGAAGATCAACCACCCGAACCAGTTGCTCCAACTACTTCACCACCACCATCACCTCCAGCAGTGCATCATGATGATCCATCATCAGAAGATGAAAGTTCTAGTGAAAGACCCTTACGGACGAGGAGTTTAACTGATATCTACGGAGACAATATATCTCTCTTTTGTCTTTTTGCAAAAAGTGAACCAATAAATTTTGAAGAAGCCGTCAAAAGCGATAAATGGAGAAAGGAGATGAATGAAGAAATCAAGGCTATTGAGAAGAATAGTACATGGGAGCTTGTATCACTTCCGAGAGGACAAAAGGAAATTGGAGTAAAGTGGGTGTACAAAGCCAAGAAAAACGCTAAAGGAGAGGTTGAAAGATACAAGGCAAGATTGGTTTCAAAAGTCTACAACCAAAGAGCAGGCATCGACTATGATGAGGTATTTGCTCCCGTCGCTCGTCTTGAAACTATAAGGTTAATTATTTCTCTAGCTGCCCAAAATAGATGGAAAGTTCATCAAATGGACGTCAAGTCTTCCTTTCTAAATGGACATCTTGAAGAGACGGTATACGTCGAGCAGCCACCGGGGTACAAAGTAAAAGGACAAGAAAATAAAGTCCTGAAGTTGAAAAAGGCTTTATACGGCCTAAAACAGGTACCAAGGGCGTGGTACAGCAGAATTGACAAGTACTTCCAAGAAAATAATTTCAGTAAGTGCCCGCATGAACATGAAAAAGGAGATATATTGCTCGTCTGCCTATATGTAGATTATTTGATCTTCACCGGCAATAACCCAATAATGTTCGAAGAATTCAAGAAAGTGATGACTAGAGAATTTGAGATGACAGACATCGGCCTTATGTCATACTATCTCGGGCTCGAAGTAAAACAACGAGAAAATGGAATTTTATATCTCAAGAAGGATATGCGAAAGAAATCCTTAAGAAATTTAAAATGGAGGAATGTAATCCGGCAATTACTCCAATAGAATGCGGAATCAAGCTATCAAAGATCGATGGAGTGCTTAGAAGATCAATCCAACTTTTTACAAGAGTCTAGTTGAAGCTTGAGATACTTAACTTGTACGAGACCAGATATTCTCTATGCATTGGGGCTAATCAGTCGCTACATGGAAGCACCTACGACTACCCATATGAAGGCTGCCAAGAGAATTTTGCGCTACTTAAAAGGTACGCTTGATTTCGGTTTATTTTACTCGTCGTCAGACAAGTACAAACTCATTGGATACAGTGATAGTGATTGGGCCAGAGATTTAGATGAAAGAAAAAATACTACTGGGTTTGTATTTTTCCTGGAATACGGTCTTTACTTGGAGTTCAAAGAAGCAACCGATAGTCACGCTCTCCACTTGCGAAGCTAAGTACGTCGCAGCAGCATCATGTGTTTGTCATTCCATATGGCTAAGGAGTTTAATGAAGGATCTTAAAATGGAGCAGGAAGAACCGACTACAATATTTGTGGACAACAAGGCAAAGAATGGCTTTAGCAAAGAATACGGTGTTCCACAATCGCGTTGTTAGCACATCGACACACGGTACCATTTTATCCGAGAGTGCATATCGGAGAATAAGGTACAGCTGAAATACACAAAGTCTCAAGATCAAGTTGCGGATATATTCACGAAACCACTAAAGCACGATGTCTTTGTCAAATTACGAGAGATTCTTGGAGTTACTGCAAATCAAGTTTAAGGGGGGCTGTTAAAATAATAAACTTGATTTAATTAAGATTGGAAAAATCTAGAAAAGTAAAGACTCACCCATTAAGTCGGTTAAGTAGATATTTATCAAGAAATATCTAGAGTGTGTACAACACTAGAAATGTCTAGAAAAGTTAAGTCGGTTGTAAAAAAAAATCTAATGGACAAGTGAATTCTCTAGAATAGGTGGAGTCGGTTAATGTGTGCCTATAAATAGGCATCAGTGTTCTACAAAATATAAGTACTTGAGTAAAGAAAAATAAGTGGGTAGTAAGAGTAAAGAAAGAAGTAAGTAATCAAAGTGTTTGTAATCAAGAGAAGAAAAAACAAAACAAAGTGAGTGGAAAAACATAAAGTCAGTGAGTGGTCGAGAGAAAGACAAAGTGAGTAATAAAATTTTGTTTTTGTCCAATCTCAAGTCGAGTGATCAGTGAGTTGTAAGTTGTTTGAGCAGTCTTAATCATTTTCCAAACTATTTTCAATACCCACTAATCATTAACCCGACAATTATTCCCAACACAAATAACCTTGAGATTGAGATTCCGATTAAAAAAAAAATTTATCTTCCTGGAGAGTGATTTGATAATACTTTTCAACAACAAACATGAAAATTACATAGCTTTCCAAAAATAAAACAACTGGGAAACGAGTTACAAACAAATTGGAACAAATTAGAAAAGATAATTAATCAAGAGCATGCCCATGTTTTTGTGTATAGCATGCAATTTAT